>JADBJO010003553.1:187500-190000 GCA_016801955.1 Conus betulinus
TTGATTCTGTCGAGGTCAGTGGTATTCGCAAATTCATGGGGTGATGTGTTGGACAGACGTGGTGGCAGCCTCTGGAGGGGAAAGCTCGCTCATGCCGGCTCTGCAACTAAGCAACTATCATCGTTTAATAGGGGGATTATTAGGTGGTATCCTGCGTATGTTGGATCACACAACAGGCGCCACTAACATCACCGAAGTGACTCGGCAGCAGTGCAGTGTCTCCTTTGGTGGGTTGCCTCTTAATAACTTGACATTGACTGCTCCCTGTGGATTGCCCATGCCAGGGCTGCAGCAGGCCAGGCTGTGGCTGTGGATGGGGGATCAGAATGAGCGGCGTGGGTGCAATGCCACTGAGGTGGCACAGAAAATGGGACAGAATTAAAATAAGAATTATGATAAATCAAAAAAAAAGTACTCCAGTTGTTTGACTTTAAACTGTTGTTTCGCTTCGTCTTCCCTCTTTTCTCTTCCTTCCTTTTTTCTTCTTCGTTTCGTTTTTCTTCTTTCTTTCTCTCTTCCTTTCTTTCTCCTTCTCATTATTGTAATTATTTATTATTATTATTATTATTATTATTATTATTATCATCATCATGATTATTATCTTATCATGATATTGTTATTGGTATTATTATTATTATTATTATCATGATTATCATTATCTAATCATTATATTATCATTATTATTTATTATATATTATCATTCATCATCATCATCATCATCATCATCATCATCATTATCATTGTAGTAGTAGTAGTAGTAGTAGTAGTAGTAGTAGTAGTAATCAGTAGCATTCTTATAGTAGCTGTTGTATCATTATCATCATTATTCTTTATTATTGCTGTCATTGCTGTAGTCATCATCATCTTTATCATCACCATCATCAACATCAACATCATCATCATCATCATCATCATCATCATCATCATCATCACCATCATCATCATCATCATCATCATCATCATCACAAAATAAACACCAGTTACAGAGGCCTGGAGGAAGGGTGTTGATTGCCACTGCTTATTCTGCACAGCCCCTCTTCAGCAAGAATGTGTCATGACACCGTGCTCAGCTGCTCTTCCGACCAGGAGGAAAAGAAAAAAAAAAGAAAGAAAGGAGAGGGAAATTGCGAAGGAGATTATGGGAAAGCAGAGGAAAGGAAGGGGAGGGGAGAGAAGGGATAAGAGTTGGGAGGGGAGGGGAGTGGAGGAGGAGTGGGGGTTGGAGTGAAGTGGGTGGTGGTGGGGGATGGGATGTTGGATCGATGGTGTGTCTGTGCCCTGTGGGAAACCCTTCATCAGCTGATGTGCTCTGCTCTTCTTCTGCATCTGCCCTCCTAGCGACTAGTATATAGTGTCTGTCCGTCTCTCTCTCATTCTCTGTCTATCTATCTATCTATCTATCTATCTATCTATCTATCTATCTATGTCTATCTCTCTATCTCTGTCTCTCTGTGTCTCTCTCTCTCTCTGTCTCTATGTCTGCTCTGTCTGTCTCTCTCTCTGTCTATGTCTGCCTGTCTGTCTCTCTCTGTGTCTATGTCTGTCTGTCTGTCTCTGTCTGTCTGTCTGTCTCTCTATCTCTCTCTCTCTCTCTCTCTCTCTTTCTGTCTATGTCTGTCTGTCTGCCTCTCTGTCTGTCTGTCTGTCTGTCTCTTTTTCCATCTATGTCTGTCTGCCTGTCTCTCTCTCTTTGTCTATCTCTCTCTCTCTCTCTCTGGCTCTCTCTGTCTCTCTCTCTCTTTATGTCCATGTGTGTCTCTGTCTGTCTCTGTCTCTCTCTCTCTCTTCCCTATCTCTCTCTCCTCCCTCCCTCCCTCCCCCTCCCTCTCTCTCTCGCTCTTTCTTTCGCTCTCTCTCCCCCCCACCGTCTCGCTTCTCCCCTCTCCCCTCACCCCCACCCCCTGATTCTGACCTGTTTGTTTCTTCTTTTGCTCCCCCTCCTGTCCGCTCCTCTAATGGTAGATTTTTTTGACAACAGTTCCAGATCCAATATATGTTACTAATACAGAGAGGAATGCTATAAGTAAAGTCACCAGGACTCATTTGCAATGCAAATCCAGACCCAATGGCAGAGATTCTATCTTTTAATTGAAATTGAAAAAAGAAGAAGAAAGAAAAGGAAAAGGAAAACGCTGCCTGATACGGCCCCTTAAGAATAAGAAACATCCTTGGTCGCATTCTGATATGCAAATCTCACCAAGTTGTCAACTTTCTTTTGACAAGGCATTGTTCGGAGTGAGAGAGCGAAACAGAAAATGAAATAGTTCATTTTGAACTTTGGAAATGGAAATGTGTTGAAAAAATAAAACAATAGGTAAGTAAATAAAATGAGCTCAGAGAGCATTCTGTTTCCTTTCAGCTCTTCCGCGAGGTGCGATTGCACCAGGGTATCCCATTTCTTCATTCTGTCCTTAGGTCTGTTTTGTTCTTGTCACCTTAAGGTTATTTCACACTGTGTGCGCATTCTTCTTTTCCTTTTCCGTTCTCTCTCTCTCTCTCT
>JADBJO010003553.1:197500-205000 GCA_016801955.1 Conus betulinus
CATACTAATGTTCTTTATTCATTTTTTTTTTTTAGCAAAAAGCGTCGGTTGCCACACACCTTTAGCATAATATCACTATACTTTATTTATCTGTAGCGAAATAAAAGAAAGATTGCCACACTCCTTAGTGTACGACTATACACCTACGCCATTACTCTTTACCTATCGTTTTCAGAAAGTGTGGGCTGTTACTGTGTGTTTTATTGATCGTTTTTGACCGCATTCATGTACCAGACACCTATGAAATGTCATTACGCGTGATTTATCCGTTACAAAATATTATGGAGTGCTAGGCACCTGTAAAATGACTTCAGTATTTACATTCTTCGCTTCAAAACTGAAAAGAGGAAACGCCGAACAAAAACGAACACAAAACAAAGCAAAAAAGGTCGTGCTGCTGTCCGATATCCATGCTATGTGGCGCACACAAATCCGGGGCTTTGCCCGGTCAACGCGAACTTCTCGTATTGCACAGCAACACAAATAAAGCTTATTGGAAGGTCTCTCTCTCTCTCTCTCTCTCTCTCTTTCTGCCTGTGTCTCGGGTTCTAAAACACTTGTATGTGCCATCTCTCTCTCTATGTCTGTCTCTCTCTTTTACTTTTTCCCCCGTTTGCAAATACATAAAGATACACGCACGTTCTGCTGCACACATGCGTAGACATGCATACACGTGTGCATACGCACTGCACACGCCCGAGGCGCGCGCGCGCGCACACACACACACACACACACACACACACACACACACACAACACACACATAAAGCCGCTGGCTACTCTCGTAACTGAGGACAGAAACAGAAAGACTTAAAGGAGAGGACAGAGACATGGAGAACAAGCATTTTTCGTTCTTTGTTTCGTTGTTTTTCACATCTTCTTTAACATCATCAGCTAGAGCACACACACACACACACACACACACACACACACACACACACACACACACACACACACACACACACAAAATACTGGACAGGAAATGCATGATCAGCAACGAAGCGTTGAAAATAAGAGGAACGACGTGATTCTGAATCCCCGACGATTTATCATGAGGAGCTAACTGTGGAGGATGGGGTGGAAGGGGGGTGGAGGAAGGGAGGAGAGGGAAAAGGGGGATGGGTGGGGTGGGATGGGGGGGGGTGAGGTGGGGGGGGGGGGGGGGGGGGGGGCTAATGGGCAGCAAGAAATCAGGAAAGTTATCTCATCTTGAGAGGATGAAGGCACAAAAAAGGAAGGACGGGAGACCGCGATAGCACCTCGAGAAGAGAGAGGAATATATCACGACAGCGTTCTCATCATGGCTGTCCTTCAGAACTCATTGTTCTCAGACGAGGATTGTCCACATCTCGTGCACACACAAAAAAGAAAACATCAGACACAAATGGCTATTATTCCAGCAGAAAGCCAACACTCACGCCGGCAGGCGAGAATGCCTCATCTCGGATATTAAACGTCGAAACCTTTGTGAGTGTCCGGCGCGAATCTGTTGAAAAGTTTTAACATCTACAAGAACCTTCAGAAACCTTTTTGTTTTGTTTTGTTTTTTGTTTTTTTTTTTGTTTTGTTTTGTTTTGTTTTTCAGTGTCTTGATGTAGACCCTCGTACACGAATCTAACGAATCCTCTGTATATTGCGTGATTCATCTGATACGCCATTATCAGTCAGCTTTAGAGAGCATGAACATGAAACTAATCAAATATGTGTGCTTAGGGAATTCTGCCGAAGTGTTACTTTTTTAGCAGTTTACGTAGACCATACGTACCTGAGTCTAATGAAATCCATGGAATTCACACGAGGCTACTGAAACACCACTTCAGGTTTAGATGACAGACACACCCAATCTGATGTTGATACATGTACCTATGATTCTTCTGAATCATAACTTCTCCTTCAGTCATCTTCCAGCATTATGTATCCTATGACGTTCTGTGGCAACAGGAGTGAATGTGTAATCGTTTTGGTAAATTGTTTAAAAAAAAAAAATAGTAGTAAGGTTTCTGAACACTGGTGTAAATAATGAAGTTTTCATCTGGTTCACGCATGTCATACTGGCGTTTTGCTGGCATGGTTCTTGCTGTGACTGTCTGACCAAGGCCACTGGACAGGACACGGTGGAGGGTGGACATCAGCGAGGCAGACCGAGGAAGTCTTTGGATGACCCATGTGAAAACTGTTTTTTACAACTCTACCTCGTTGCGCATGATTGGGGACCCAGGACGGTACGGGTGGAACTCCCTGACTGCTTAAGCGTCTGACACGTCCCTCCACCCCCACTCTCATCCCCTTTCGACAATCTGTCACGGGACGATAAATGAGTAAATAGATATGTGCCGTCAACTACCGAAGCCAATCCACAAACAAAACCAACAGCCAGACTCATGAGTATAAACCCTTCCAATAAACACCAGTTCACATCGAACAAGTATCCACTTCATGTCCATCAAACGTTCAGTGAAGTCCTGGTTAACTCCAATTTGGCAAAAGACAATTCTGTGGAAAACTGGGTACAGATTAAAGAAAACAAGGCATGTATTTACATGCGCTCGGCAGGACCCGCCTAATTTCTCATACGAAACATGAAATGCGAACAATGTTGTACAAAATTTAGAGTGTAAAAGGTATGGGAAAACTGTACACAGAAAAGCCATGGAAAATATGAATGCCTAATGAAAATTACCCAGAAGGCAAAACAGATGAAAGAGAATTATTGAGAAAAAAAAAATGAGAAGATGAGTCTTAGAAACGTTTTTTACTATTCAAAAGACTCATATCTCTCTCTTCTCTCTCTCTCTCTCTCTCTCTCTCTCTCTCTCTCTCTCTCTCTCTCTCTCTCTCTCTCTCTCTCTGGGTACCTAACTCCACCACCTCTTCCGAGTCAGGAACTGTGCCTAAGCTCCAGTTCGCTGAATGCATGCTTGTATATGCAAAAGGTATCTCGACGGAAAACATGAATTAATAACGCAAGCCACTGAAAAAGGACCAGCTTTCAAGTTTACTCTTAATCCAGTTTACCCTCTTGTACCTTGGCTCTTCAAATTATCGTGCTGCTTTTATGTTAGAAACTTCCAAAGTGTGAAGTGAAGGAGAACACAAAGTGAGCGGCTTATCACCTAGAGGATAATTAGCTGGCTCGGAGGACAAACTGGCCGACAGCATCAA
Source organism: Conus betulinus (assembly GCA_016801955.1). Taxonomy (NCBI): domain Eukaryota; kingdom Metazoa; phylum Mollusca; class Gastropoda; order Neogastropoda; family Conidae; genus Conus; species Conus betulinus. Next base: position 200,662 of record JADBJO010003553.1, read on the forward strand.
ACATCGAGGCGTTGTGAGGGTGCATGCGTCAAATTTATTGTGCTTTTTATGTATGCTGACACGCGACGTGTCAAAAAGTGAAATGTAAAGGAAAGGCATGATATGCATGGTAGACCTCCAGGTAAGATGTTATGAAAAAGAAAGAGAGAGAGAGAGAGAGAGAGAGAGAGAGAGAGAGAGAGAGAGAGAGAGAGAGAGAGAGAGAGAGAGAAAAGATTTAAAGCCTAATGATTCGAACGTTTTATAACCTGGTTTAATGTCAATGATTAATATTTATAGTTTTCTTTTCAGGAACGGTTTTTTTTTCTGAATTAAAGAAGGGATAAAGTGATTTACTTTTTTTGAGAGGGACACGGGAAAAAGCGGAACTTTGATTCGCCGTAGGCGATTTAACGTGAGGTCGCTTCAGAATACATGAGTTTACATGTGGCATTGCTCGGGTCAAACCAAACAATAAAATTCGCATTGTAGATGCAGACAACCAGGGCATTTCTATACAATGAACGGATTTTTTATAGCGATACTTGACGCGAACTTGTAAGAGAAAAAGCCATTGTGAGTCCGTGGGGACCTGGTCAGTCTACTGTATTGAAAATATGTGTACATCATAAAAAAAAGTCTGCATAGCAACGGTAAAAGCCGTATCATGTAAATGGTATAAAGGTTAGTTTATTGTACTAAAAATGGAAAAATCTTTATTGTTGTCTCTCTTGTCTTGTTTCGACATTGCCTGAGCGAGAGTCTGATACTTCTTCTCTGAGACCCATCCCCATCGATCAGCACACTTTGCCTCTGGAACCGGCTGTCCTTACAGCCGAGAATAGTGGCACAAAGAAGAGCTTTGGCCTGGAGGGGGAGGGAGGGGGGGGGGGGGGGGGATAACGCTTTGGTGTACTTTTAGTCTTTTGGTACACAATCCAGTGTAATGCATCCGACTTCTGTTCGTTTTCCTCTCTCTTTGCCCGTTCCCTTCCTCTCTTCTCGTGCCCAATACGCCCCTGCCTACCCCCCCCCCCCTCCCACTCTCTCTATAGCACTCCCCCTTCTCTCTCCTTGGCATCTCTCTCTCTCTCTCTCTCTGTGTGTGTGTGTGTGTGTGTGTGTGTGTGTGTGTGTGTGTGTGTGTGTGTGTGTGTGTGTGTGTGTGCGTGAGAGAGACATCTTGTATTGTCATTGGCTAATAGCCTTTATTGTCAAGGTGGTACAATTTTTTTTTTTTTTTTTTTTTTGGCATAGACGAAGAAAAAAACTGCAAATTAGGCGTCTACACAACTAAGCAAAATATAAGAAATATTTCCATTTCCACAACGAGAGACAGACAGACAGACAGAGACAGACAGACAGACAGAGATTTTGCGTAAATGCACAGAAATTTCAGTGACATCGTGCAAAAACCTTCGACAGAAGCTGGGCTGGACAGAGCCCAAGACCCCCGCAGCTACCACCGACCTATATAACTCAGCATCTTTCTCTGACTCCTCTATGTGTGTGTGCAGGAAATGCACGGACTACGTGCGGATCTTCCAGAACCTGGAGCGGCCGGAGGTGAACGAGAATAGCCAGTGGGACGTGGAGCTGTGCGGCAACTACTCGTCCCTCCGCGCAAGAAGTTCTACAGCTCGGACCGCAGCCTCATCCTGGAGTTCCACTCCCAGGGCCGCTACAACCACCAGTACCGGGGCTTCCGGGGGGTCTACCAGTTCCTGGACAAACGTAAGGGTTGATGTTCCTGGTTGTGGATGTTACTCAGAGCGTGCACGGGGTGTTTTGTTAAGAGTAGATGTAGAAGTTATCGTAGTAGTAGTAGTAGTAGTGGTGGCTGTTGTTGTGAGAGAGAGCAGACTTGTATCATCGTAGTAGTGGTGGTTGTGATGATAGCAAAAGTGCGGATTTTTTTTTGTTATAGTTGTTTAGATGTGGGACCTTTGTAGCACCAGTAGAAACCATTGAAGAAAAAGTGGGAACGGGATATTTGTAGTACCAGTAGTAGTAATCAAAAATCAAATCAGTAGTAGGGCACGTAACAGTAGGCAAGTAATTCTTTTGTTATGAGAAAAAACAATGGTTTATCGTTGTTTCTTTATGATGAATATGGGGAAGGGAGGAAAAGGAACGGGATATTTGTAGTACCAGTAGTAGTAATCAAAAGAAAGAGAGAGAGGCAAGAGAGAGATCGTTGTTTTCTTTAAGAGAGAGAGAGAGTGCAAATGAAGAAGCGTACAGTAGAGAACAAACAATTGTGTCACCTACCCTGACAACATAGCGGAAGTCATCGAATTATATCTCGCGAACAGAAATATTGGTGACGCACGTCTAGCGTCGATTTTCGTCCCTCGGGTGAGACTGGTCAGCAGACGGGGTTCGACCGTGGTAATCTACCTACAATACCTTACAGAAACACGCCATCTATAAATTTGCGGTATTCTCACCACTACGAGAAGAAAATCGCAAACCGACAGTCTCCCGGGGCAGCCAGCGAAGAACAGACTAGGGAATTGTTGAGAAAGGGGCCACACGGATTTTACAGATAAAAGCTGCAAAATAAAAAGTGAAGAATAGTTAACATGAAAGGAAACTTTCCGCCTATGCTCGAGGATCTGAAAGGGGGGGCTATGGGAGTTAAAAACGTGACACCGGTCTGGTCGGCTTTAATGTTTAAATGAAACCGAGCATAGTCCGTCGCATCAGCAGGGGAAGTAACCGTAAAAACATCATAGCGAAATTGATCCCAGAGCATCCCAGGGCGTTTGCTGTCGTGCAGGACCCCTCTGGAGTGCCGCCTGTTCTATGCATCTCTGTCTATCTGTCTGTCTGTCTGTCGTTCTCTCTCTCTCTCTCTCTCTCTCTCTCTCTCTCTCTCTCTCTCTCTCTCTCTCTCTCTCTCTCTCTCTCTCTCTCTCTCTCTCTCTCTCCTCTCTCTCTCTCTCTCTCTCTATGGCCCTTCTCCTCTCCTCTGTCTCTCTCCTCTCCTCTCTCTCTCTCTCTCTCTCTCTCTCTCTCTCCCCCCCTCTCTCTTCTCTTTTTCTCCTCCTCCTCCTCTCTCCATTCCTCTCTCTCTGTCTTCTCCCTCCCTACCTCCCCCCCCCTCTCTCTCTCTCTCTCTCTCTCTCTCTTTCTCCCCATCCCTCCCTTCCTCCCTCCCTCCATTCCTCCCCCCATTCCCCCCTTCCTTTCTTCCCTTAATTCTCTCTCTCCCTCTGTCTCTCTCTCTCTCTCTCTCTCTCTCTCTCTCTCTCTCTCTCTCTCTCTCTCTCATCCCTCTCCTCTCTCCTATCTCTCTCCTTGCCCCCATCCGTCCTTCCCTCTCCATTTTCTCTCTATCTCCCTCGTTTGCCCCCATCCGTCTCCTCTCTCTCTCTCTCTCGTTCTCTGTGTCTCTCTTCTCTCTCCTTCACTTCCACTCTCCCCCCCTCTCTCTCTCTCTCTCTCTCTCTCTCTCTCTCTCTCTCTCTCTCGCTCCCCCCCCCCCCCCCAACCCCTCTCTCTCCTAACTGTTTATGTCTCTGCTCCTCCATCTTCCCTGTCCCCTCGCTGTCTCTGCTCCCGCGCCGCTCATTCCGGCCACCTCATTCACATCCACACACGGGTTCGTCCTGTCGAGGCCCCCCAGTACAAGCAGTCCGCAGGGAGCAATCAACGTCGGGGCCGTCATTGAGCAAACCTGGCCTTCCCGTGGGGTCACTGTCCTGCCATCCAGTCCTTGTCGTGGTGTTCGGTGGTGCCTGGTCTGATCCGATGCACGCAGGACACCGCCTACTGAACAGCCTTACTGACGACATTACTTTTTTTGTTGTTGTTGTTGTGTGAGCGACCTGGAGCCATGAGAGATTCCAGACAAATGGAGTGAACGGAGTGCCTACAGCATTTGCAGCCTCACTCAGGTGATATCACCAATAGCCATGCAACATCAACAACATACATAGTCGATGTTAGTCATTCACCTAAACGTTACGACCCAGGCAACGTTAACCCGCTGCAGAACAACATTAGCCATTCAGACACTAGCTGGTGGCCTGACAGCATTGACAACTCCGGCAACATTAACCAGCGACCAAGCAGCATTGACAACTCCGGCAACATTAACCAGCGACCAAGCAGCATTGACAACTTAGGCAACATTAACCAGTGACCACACAACAAATAAACCCAGGCACACCAAACCCAGGAATGTAACAAGTACCAAGCCGTAACAACCGAAATAATATGAACAAATGGCTAAACAATATTAACAACCCAGGCAACGTTTAACAGTGACCAAACAGCATTAGCAACCCTGGCAACGTTAACCACAGATCAGACAACATTTACAACCCAGGCAACATTCATTAATCATCAGACA
>JADBJO010003553.1:215000-232500 GCA_016801955.1 Conus betulinus
TTACTTGATTTGACATAGCATCACGTATTGTATAAGAGAACTGTTCTAATCATATTTCAACCACTGAATACATTTTACAGTGTCGGATTTCTAAGTGTCGTTGGTGACTTCTTAAGAGGCACTCGTGAATGAGACAGACAGACAGACAGACAGACAGTGCACCATTCAATTGTTTAGGTCATTGGTTCTCATGAAGGAACGCGAAACACACACACACACACACACACACACACACACACACACACACACACACACACACACACTCACACGCACACACACACACAACACACACACACACACACACACACACACACACACACACACACAAGAATTTATGAAACTATGAGGGCAATTCTGTACCACTCCATCATATACAATTGAGCCATTACTTTAAACACAAGGGAAAACACACACACACAGAGAGAGAGAGAGAGAGAGAGAGAGAGAGAGAGAGAGAGAGAGAGAGAGAGAGAGAGAGAGAGAGAGAGAGAGAGAGTTAAACTTTGGAATCGATCGGTACAAAAGTTATCAGATGAGAGCATATGAAAGTAAAGTAGAAATACTGACGGGTGAAACATGTGTTGCAATGATTACGCTCAGCGTTTGCATTTTCATTTCTTTTGCAGAGTACGCTGTAAGTAAGTGATCCGATTTGACTTTGTTTTTTTTAATCTGCAACACAGTAAAAAAGATTTTTCTTCTTTTGTGGACTGTTTTTTTTCCCCTTCCTTGTAAATTGGCTCCTTAGAACTTTGTCTTCATGATCGGAATAATTTGATGCTTTGCCTTTATATCTTATTTCAGAATTGACTTTGTTTGAGTGTGTGACTCTCTCTCACTGTCTCTCTCTCTGTCTCTGTCTCTGTCTCTCTCTCTCTCTCTCTCTCTCTCTCTCTCTCTCTCTCTCTCTCTCTCTCTCTCTCTCTCTCTCTCCGATCAACTGAAACTTCTGACTCCGTTATTCTAGACAATCTGTTTGGATTTCTTCTTTTTTTTCCGGGAATGTATATTAATTGTGTGTTTGCTCTGCTTTATATCGCGTGCTTTTTTTTTTTTTTCTTTTTTTTTTTTTTTTTTCCTTTTTTTTTCCCTTCAACTTGGCTGAGAGATGATGAAGTGAATGGATTGTATTTCATTTGCTCCGAATTTTGGATGACTTCCATGTTGTATCAGTTTTTGTGTTGTGTTCTTTTACCCGCGAATGTTCGGAGTGAGTTCGTTCTTCTGTCTTTTGTAGCGCGTTGTTTGAACTTGCATTTAAAGATCGTGTCATTTGTTTTAAAAACGACTGGTGTCTTCCATGGTTTGTGTGTGTGTGTGTGTGTGTGTTGGTTTGTGGTTTGTTTATGTTTTTTTTTTTTCTTTCCTTTCGTCGTGTTTCAAGTTTTCCTGCAGATGTCTTCTACGGCTGGTTTTTCTGTTGACGTTTGTTCTTGTTCTGTCGTTTATTACGGTCTGGTGTGGTGTTTTGAGGACAAACGTGGTTTGTTTTCAAGCGGCTGTCATGTGATGCACGCTCGCACGCACGCACACACGCACAAACGCATGCACGCACACGCACAAATACACACACACGCACATACACACACACACACACACACACACACACACACACACACACACACACACACACACACACACACGCACACACACGCACGCACGCACGCACGCACACGCATGCACGCACCCACACAAGACTTGAAAATGAACACAAGGCCCTGAAGTGAACCTTAAGAGAGTCAGGGGGAGAAGGGCGAATGATATACAATGAGACCATGGAACTAACCTCAGTGTTGTGAACGTTCTGTCTTCATTCTATTTCATTTTGATTTTTGACTGGTCTCCTTGTATTTAAAAACACGGAAGGCTATGTGGGAGTAATTGTGGTAATGGGGGGGGGGGGGGGGGGGGGGGGGGGAGAGAGAGAGAGAGGGAGAGAGAGGGGGGAGAGGGGGAAGGGGGAGGAACGGCGGTAACTTGGGATAGACAGGTGCAAATAGAGCGAGCAGGAAGCGAATGTCGATCTGTTTGAATTCGTCTTGTAATGTGTATCGATCATTTTAATTTTCAAGGGCTATCCTGTTCCTTCCAGTTCAACATTTAAAACCATGTGTTTAGTATTCGAAACAACACTGGTTCTTCACAACACACACGCACGCACGCACGCACGCACGCACGCACGCAGCACGCACGCACACACACACACACACCACACACACACACACACACACCGTGTGTGCGCAAGTGTATGATCACGCTTGCACAATAACATACAGAGAGGACAGAATGAGAAAGGGGATGAGTAGGGCTTTTAGACTGTGTTGATTAGCGCTGTTTTTTTTTTTTGTTTGTTTGTTTTTTTTTTTTCTTTTTTTTCCTGTGCCCTGTCCCTCTTTTCACGACGTTCATTCTGGCCTCACCGTGCACAGAAACCGCCCACATTCTTGCCGCCCAGTGCACACGAGACAAAGGCTTGTCAATACCAGTTGGCCACTTGTCGGAGGAGACACAGCCCTGCTGCAGAATCAGCTCACTGTCGTTCAACACTCCCTGTCCTTGTTCAGCAAATAACGCATCGTACTGTCGATGCTTAATGTTTCGGGTACCTGTGAAAGAGTGCCATGTCTGCAGAGAGCAGAAAGCATCGCTGTGGTGGATAAAATATCGAAGCCTTTTACTCAGATGCACCATAGACACGGACAGCGAAGTAGAAGGGAAAAACGAAGCGCGGATGAAGTCACCATGACAGTTTTGGCGGGAGCACCCCAGTTTGGGGGGGTCGAAGGCTACACACGTATGTATTTTGGTGTACGGACTCACAGGATGGGGATATGTGTCATTATTCGACTGCAGGACCTGAGACTGAAGACCATATATTGTTTTAGCAGAGGAAAGAGCACCCCCAGATTGGAGAATGTACATGTGTCTTCATTTAGAGAAGAGGACCCCATTTTTCAAAACGTACATATTTCTTTATTAGGCATGGAGGGACTCCGGTTTTGAAAACGTGCACTTTTCTTTATTTGGCGTGGAAGGACTCCAGATTGAAGGCGTACACGTGTCTTTGTGTGACTCTGATAACTCCAGTCTGAAGCCTAGCTCATGCCTTTATTTGACATATGGGACCCCACATAGGAGACGTGCACGTGTCTTTATGTGGCGTCGAGGACCCCAGACTGGATTGGATACACGTCTTTATTGGGTGTAGAGGACGAAGTTTGAAGACGTACTCGTGTCCTTATTTGGCAAGGAGGATCGCAGATTGGGTCAAGCATATATGGTTATTTGGCAAGGAGGACCTTAGTGTGAAAACAGACACATGTCTTAATTTGGCGTGGAGGAACCCAGACTGAAGACATACACATTCTTCATTTGACACCAAGGACGCCTGAGCGAAGGAGTGCACGTGTCTTCAGTTGGCGCGGAGAACCCCAGAGAATAAAAAATGCACGTGCCTTCATTTGGCGCGGAGAGCCCCATATAGGAAACATGCACGTGTCTTCATATGGTGTGGAAACCCCAAACTGAAGACAAAAACGTGCCTTTTGTTGACACAGAGGACCCTGAGCGAAGATGTACACCTGTCTGTTTGATGAGGATGGTCTCAGCCTGGGAACACATTATAATGTCGTCTTTTCACTTTGACCCCGCGGACAGGGCTGATTCAGTGAAGCCTCGTGAGTTCATTGTCATTAACACTACGCCACAAAGCGCTCCTTTTGATGATGTATCCTGGAGTCGTATCAGGACCGGATGCTGCAGGCACCACCAGTGTTTTTGGTCAGGACATTGGAGCGTCACTCTGAAAAACGCATCCGGAAAACGGACCTGTTTGGACCACATGGTCCCACTCTTCCCGCTTAGCTCCATAGCACACCCAACTTTGAGAGGATGTTTTCTAATGGTGGGAGTCGTACCTGTGGATCCTCATCCCCGACTCTCTGGCTACTGTGCCATGGTGGATATACAGTTTCATTCTTCTTCTAAAAAGTGTCTTGTCTTTGTCACATTCCTCATCAGGCCAGTCGTGGATCATATATACGGTCATATAGGTGTTTACAGTATGCTAGATTTCCTTACAAACTCAGACAGGGATTTGTTGTGCTTGTGTTTCTCTTGGAACATCATTCATGCAGGCAATGCGTTTTACGTGAATTAAATAACACACTTTTTTTAAAACTATTACATTACTTTTTGACAAAGCCATATCAAGAATGTATACATTTTTGCTTACATACATGTTTCCAAGGCTCACACTTTGGCTGGATAGACAATAAACAATTAATGCTGTCATCTCCATTTGATGAGAAACACAATATTGTTCCAGTTTTGGTATCAACGTGTTCGAATGTTCATCCATAAATCATTCTACTTCAGTGTTTCGTGTGTGTGTTTTCTTTAAGCGTTGGTAGCAATCGTCATCATCATAATAATGCCATTCTTTTTTTGGGCAGGAAACTACACAAGCACGGGGCGAGCGGTCCAAGGCCAGCCCTGTACCTACGAATTCACTAGCAACAGCAGCCAGAAGTCGAAGACGGGGCAGTTCTTCTCTCCCTTTTACCCCCAGACCTACAAACCCAACGCCGTGTGTCGTTACAAGTTACGGGCCCTTGAAGGCGAGAAAGTGAAAGTTATCTTCTCCAACATCCAGCTGCACCACACAGACGGAAGGTGAATTATTATATTATTACCATTACCTTAATTATTAGTTGTTGTTTTTTTTATCAGTGTTGTTATTTCTATTAGAATAATAGAAATGGTTATCGTTGTTGTTTTTTTATTATTATTATTATTATTATTATTATTATTATTACTATCATTATTATCATTGTTGTTGTTATTATTGTTGTTGTTATCATTGTTTATTATTATTATTATTATTACAGTGAGATTCACAGCTTATCTTCTTGCAAATTTATGTTCAGTTGTCGTGGGTTCTGTTGATGGAAGATAGTAATGGCCGCATGTTAATCATGCTGCTTGTTTCTTCGATTACCACTTTGTTGCCATTAGAAGGATAAACTAGAAGAATTTTCTTTTTTATTTATACCATCGATTTATTAGCATCCCTTTTTTTGGTCGTTAAATCACCGATTAGATGTATAGAAAAAAACAAAGACACGGTGGGGAAGGAGAATGGGGTTAGGGTGAAGTTGCTTGTTTCAGCTAATTTGGGTTTTATCGTCAAATAGTCAGATCCTCATTAAACTCATATGTAACAAAAAAAAAAAAAAAAAAAACAGCGGCATGATATTAAAACTGCCCATTTTCTTTCGGATATAATTATACTGGCAGCCGTGCGTAGAGGACCGGGTAAGAAAAAAAGGATAAATGCGTGGATGCAAACTATTATTTTTAGATCGTTAATTCAGTTATTGAGGGATTGGATGGGAAAGTTAGCTAGCTGGGGATGTTATTGGCACGAAAACTGAAACAAGGGGACAGACGCTTAAAAAACGCCACCCGTAATAACGGATATGGTAGTTATGGAATTACAATCATTGATCACGAAAACGAAAATGCTAATTGTTAATGATACTGCTACTACTGTGAATTCCACTAACTGCTAGTCAAAGCACAGTCTGATTACGTGCGACCAGTTTGTCAGACCAATTCATATAAGCTTAATTTCGAGGTGGCGCTCAGTTGGGTAGAACCGCCCGGGACTCGTGATCCTCGGTACAGGGGGATGATTTTTTTTTCCCTCGGAGAGTTTAACATTGGTTGTTATTCTGATCCCCATTCCCCATACAGTCCTGAGACATAAATGAGACTGTAACCGAGGTTCCCGTGTGTGAACGCACGCACAACATCTTGCACACACGTAAAAATCCCATCACCAACTTCTTTCGGAAGAGAAGGCAGGTTGGCGTTGGACGTTGGTATCGAGGACACGTAACATAGGCATGCACCTTCCCCGAACATGAGATGAGAGTATGGCTGTCGCCTAAGGGAGGGATTATAAAATTAAAAAAACAACAACAACAACAAAAAAAAAAAAAAAAAACGGCCATACACAACAAAAACTCCACTGCCATGTCTATACAGGCAGTCTCTGCAGGTGCATGTTGTGTATCAGTCTGCCTGATGGTAGCAGGCAGAGAAAGAAAAAGAAAACAAAAGTGGAATTTCTGTGCATCGGGGAGAAGACAGGACTCCATAACCAGATGTTTTGGCAAGGTTTTAATAGTAGTAAATGCGTTTTCTCATAAGTTTGTACTCCTTCTTGTTTGTTTGTGTTTGTTTTTCCTGAGTCGTCGCCTCCTTGAACACCTCTCTCCATATTGTGATCAGGGTTGATTAACCAAATGATTAACGATAATGACCACAGTCCAAGGACATTAGAGCTTTAAAACCCCTCCTGTCATCTCTGTAAGAGCGATGAGGGATTATAAAAAAACGTCCTTCTGTTTCTTTCGGATATTGAAACTAACTCTCTATCTATCTCCTCTCTAGCTCTCTCTCTCTCGCTCTATCCTGAGTTCTCTTCTCTCTCTCTCTCTCTCTCTCTGGAAATTAAAAAATATTCCCGCTGTGTGGGTGTGTGTGGTGTGTGTGTGTGGTGGTGTGTGTGGTGTGGGTGTGTGTGACAGACAGACAGACAGGCAGACAGAGAATGGGAGACTCTGTCTGTCTGTCAGTCTATGTGTGTGTGTGTGTGGTGTGTGTGTGTGTGTGTGTTGTGTGTGTCTCTCTCTGTCTGTCTCTCTCTCTCTCTCTCTCCTCTCTCTTCCTCTCTCTCTCTCTCTCTCTCTCTCTCTCTCTCTCTCTGTACCACCATCCCCACTCCTTTCTCACACTTTTCTTTGGATCAAAAACTCTTCTCGCATCCGTCGCTGAAAAGACGAGAGAACTCGGGGACGATACGGACGAGACAGAACGGGTAAAGATGGCTTGCCGGGATAGAGTAGGTAAACGCCAAATGGAAAGCTGACAGGGGTGGTGCAGAAGGAGGAGGGGGGCGGAGCGAAGAGGGAGGAGGAGTGTAAGAGACAGACAAAGAGAGAGGGGGACGAGGGGGGAGGGGAGACAGAGGACGAGAGGGGAGGGGTCGGAGGGAGGAGGAAGAGGACGAGGGGAGACACTGTGAAGGGGGGAGGATAGGGGAGTTTGGGAGGGGGAGGGGGACAGGGGGGGGACGTATTCGGAGGCAGGGAGCGGTGGAGACAAGACAGGGGTAGGGGGGGGTGGGGAGAGGGAGGCGAGAGCCCAACAGGAGGAACGAGAGAGAGAGAGAGAGGTGGGGAGGGGAGAGATTCGAGGGGAGAGAGGGGGAGGAAGAGTGGGGGAGAGACAGGGACAGATGGGAGAGGTGGGAGAGAGGTGTGGCAGGGAAGGTGGTGAGGAGGAGGGGAGGTCACTGACGAATCAAATCAAGTCGTGTCTGGACATGTTAAACGTATCTCCGGCAAGTAAGTCAGTAACCAGACAACTTGCCAAGGGCGGAGCGCCTAAGCAACAGGCCTCTCCAGAGATGAGAGGAGGGAGAGAAGAGAGAGGAGGACGAGGAGGAGATGAGAGAGAGGTCGAGAGAGAGAGAGAGAGGAGAGAGATTCTTAATGGATGCCCGATCTTTGCCGACCACCAATTAGTAGATAGGGAATAGCTGTGACAAAGTCTGCACGTTCCCAGCTGGCCTGGGGTAATCGTTTGGGCCCCGAAGAAATGAGAAGAAGAAGAAGAAGAAGTAGTAGTAGTAGTAGTAGTCGTAAGTAGTAGTGTAGTAGTAGTAGTAGTAGTAGTGAGGGAAGTGATGGTGGAGAGAGAAGGAGACGAGAAGAAGAGTGGAGTGAGAGAGAGAGACGGGGGGGGGGGGGGGGAGAGAGGAGGGGGGGCAGCAAGGGCAAGTGCAAGGCAGGCAAGACGATTTCTCCGTCATCATGACGATTGTCTACCAAAGGTTTTTGTGGAAAAAAATAAGACAGCAAAGAGGGGGGAGAGAGAGAGCAGAGAGAGAGAGAGAGAGAGAGAGAGCGAGAGGAGGAGACGAGAGAGAGAGAGAGAAGGAGAGGAGAGAGGGAGAGAGAGAGAGAGGCACGATAATGATAACATCGATGAACTGTTCAAGAAACAAAAACCCCACAGTTCCAATTGAAGGAAGGGTGACAGAAATCACAATGAGCAAGATACTTTTATCTTCATAACTGTAACATGTCTATGACAGTCTTGTCTTGTGTCAAAGCAGTTCTCCCCTCGGATGACTTGTACAGGGCATAAAGCAAGAATACTGGCAATAGTTTTTTTTTTTTTAATTTGAGAGAGAGAAGGGGGGAGGGAGAGAGAGAAGAGAGAGAGAGAGAGAGAGCGATGAGAGAGAGAGAGAGAGAGAGAGAGAGAGAGAGGAGAGAGAGAGAGAGAGAGAGGCAGGTAGGCAGGCAGGACAGGCAGACCAGACCTGACCAGACAGACGGGATGAAGAATATGTGTTACAGTGAAAATTTATTCAAACTCCCTGGTAGGCAGCATGTTAAAGTAAGAGTTCGTGGTTGAGACCAGACCTTTTGGTTTCGCTTGTCTAGGGTCGACTTTCATCTATTCGTTTAGGCAGCCACCCAGCCACTCCTCCCCCGTCCCCCTATTCTGCTCCCACGACCCTGACCCACCATCCCACCCCGCACCCTATCCCCACGCCACCGCAGCCACCACCTGAGTTTGAAACCCTACTTACAAGTGTAAAAATGTTGGAGTGTGTGTGAAATCTTGTACATGCCAACGTCACGCTGAAATGCGTAACATCATACATTCGCTACACACACACACACACACACACACACACACACACACACACACACACACACACACACACACCACACACACACACACACACACACATACAAAAGAAAAAGAAGACAACCAATGTTAGGTGGACACTCAAGCTCCGACCAGCACATTGGACTCATGCGTAGGTCAAACATCTGCTAAGTCGTGGTCGCGGGGCCCTCTTCTTCAATTATCTCATCTTACTTGTTAATTCGTTTATCCACCAGCTTAAACCATGCGTACTGTGGTATCTCAGAACTTAGCGGATGTGGGTGTAGCGTATATGGATGGACTAGTCCGCACGCAGTGATGCCTCCTTGATGAAACTGAAACTGAAACTTCTGCGAGGATGAAGTGTATCATCAACCAAATCTCCTTTCCTAGCACAGCTGTGGGCTGCGAGCCCTAGGGTTCGGTGTAAAACTTATCGGCAGACCTCAGTGTCACGCTTTTCACACCGGACCAGGGAAGCCAGCCCCGCCCGATAAAAGGATGAGCCGGGATGATGATATTGACCATGGCGATTCCTTTATAGCGGGGGGTGGGGGGGGGGGGGGTGGGGGTGGGGGGGGGGGGGGGGGCTTAGGACTGGGGGTGGGGGGACAGGGGGGGGGTGACAAGTGGGTGGGTTGGGGGGGGGGGGGGGCGGCTTCGACTTAGGTCTTGGACAAAGTCGGCTTTCCCTTGTCGTCTCATGTACCCCGGGCTGGCTACCGTCAGGGCATATGGGGAAGATTGATCAGATTTGGATGATTGTGAGTGAGTGCTGCTGTCTCGATGGAAAAGAGGAGGGGGGGGGGGGGGGTGAGTGGGTGGGGCAGGGGCAGGGGAGGGTGGGAGAGAGAGAGAGAGAGCGTGACAAGAGACAGAGAGAGAGATAGACAGACAAATTCAGAGAGAGAAGAGGACAGAGACATACAGACGGACAGAGGAAGAAGAAGAAGAAAAGAACAAGAGGAGGAGGATAAAAAAAAAAAAATGTCGTCCATTCTTGCTGTGTCGTTCAGCATTCTTCATGTTCCAAGCAATCAAAAGGGGAAGTCCCCGAAGTTGGGAGTATGGCTGTCTTAATGGCGGGATAAAAAAAAAACGGTCATACACACAAAACTCCACTCCTTTTGTTGGGGTAGATGGGATTGCCTGGTCTATACAGGGAGTGTCTGCAGGAGCATCAGCCTGCGTACGGCGTACGCAGAAGTAAAAAAAGGGGGGGGGGGGGGGGGGGGGGGGGGGGGGGGGGGGGGGGGGGAGGGGGGGGGAGGCAACCAGATTCCTCCACGAACATACACACCCATCTCTCTGCGATTCACATTTTTTTTTTTCTAACTAGACGCATCTCTTTCAATAACGAAGACGAGAGAAGATAACACTTTTTCCTCCCAATTTATGTGTTTAAAAAATGAGCTGATTCGTCCTCGAATAGTTCACAAAAAGGGCAAGATTAACATATTTGACTGATATTTGTTTTAATCCACCACTCTGTTTTATGTCAGCTCGTGTTAGTTGTCTTTTTTTCTACATGTTGTTTATTTTGCACACAGTGTATGAAGGAGTAAAAACTCGATCCATGTGTTTGTAGTCACTCGAGAAGGAGAAAGAAGCCTGCTTGATATAATCAAGGGAGAGAACCGAGTTAACTTCGTTCGTGTGCATTTGTATGAATTGCGCCCCTAGCACGTCTCTCTCTCTCTCTCTCTCTCTCTCTCTCATTCTCTCTCTCTCTCTCTCTCTCTCTCTCTCTCTCCTCCATGTACTAAAAAAGCAACGCCTGAAGGACTGACTGATTGAAATATAGTTATATCACACACACACACGCACGCACACACACACACACACACCACACACACCACACACACACACACACACACACACACACACACACACGCACACATATGCTGCAGTAATATATCCAATATATTAATAACAATCACATAGTAGTAGTTTAGTAGTAGTAGTAGTAGTGTTAGCATTATTAGCATTATTTTCTTTATTGTTATAATTCATTGGTATTATTATTATATTATTATATTATTATTATTATTATTATTATTATTATTATTATTATTATTATTATTATCATTATTATTATTATTATTATTGTTGTGTAGTGTTGTTGTTGTTGGTTTTTGTTGTTGTTGTTGTGGTTGTTACTACTACTACTTTCAACATCGACAACAACAACAACAGCAATTAAAAGCAATATAGCGATAATGATATGACGATGATTGACGATCATGATGATCATGACAATGATGACTCATATTCTGCATATGAATATATATGCATCTCTCCTTCCTTCTGCAGGATGGGGCGAAGCTGACAGGTAACTTGTCCTCTGTCACTCATGATGCTTGTTTGTGATGCTAGGTTTTGGACTGGTATTGTCCCTCCTCTCTCTCTCTCTCCTCTCTCTCTCTCTCTCCTCTTCTCTCCTCCCTCTCTCTTCTCTCTCTCTCTCTCTCATCAACACACACACACACAACCCACACGAAGTGCGTGCGTATGCGCCCTACCACTCACACACACGCACACACGCACGCACGCACGCGCGCACGCAACGTACGTGCACTTTCCCCGTAATCACGCCTGTACGCACGAACGCACGTATGCACTCACGGCAGGCACGTGCGCGCGCGCGAGCACACAACCACACACACACACACACAACACACAACACACACACACACAACACACCACACCAAACACACACACACACAGGTACGCATGCTGACCACCTGCATATGCAAATAGTAATACGCCGCATGCCACTTTTTTACCGTTCAAAGTTTGGGACTTCGGTTGAGTTAAGCTTATTACGTTCTGGTTGTATATTTAGATGACTTTTGCTGATTAGTGTGTGTGTGTGTTCTTTTCATTGATATCATGTACCTACAAAATACACCCAGACTTTACAATTTTGCAGAATAAGACATTGTCTCTTTACAAAGAGCTAACATACTCACATAGCATGATAGGGTGGATAATTGAAATATACTTTACTCATACCTAGAAAATTATGATTATTATATCTAAGATTTGCCGGTGATATGACTACTTATTGCATTTTTCTTATTCTATTTTGCATGCAAAAAAAAAAAAAAGCTGAAAAACATTGATTGATGTATGTTTTTTGTTGTCTTGTATTATGATATGTATTATGATTATGACGTTATGATTGTGTGACCAGTAATTATATGTGTTTTCGCTGCTGCGTGTTAACCATTGAACTATTGACGTTATAGATGACTTCAAGTATTCACAAGGTCGACAGATATAAACAGATATGTGGACGCATGCGCGCGCATCCCGCAGCCTCGCTGATGAAAATATAGAACAGAAAAATCATTACTGGGTTTCAACCTTCAGGCGCGCTTACCAGTTCGTGTTGTTTGTAGCTCAGCAAACGTGTGCGTGGTGTGCTGTGTGTGACGTTTTGTTGCGCGCGCGTGTGTGTGTGTGTGTGTACGTGTGTATGTTGTGGTGTGCGTGCGTGTGTGTGCGTGAAACGCGCTGGCGGCGCGCGTAAGCGTGCGTGTGTTGTGTGTGTGCGTGTTGTTTGTGTGTGTGTGTGTGTGTGGGGGTGTTCGCTTGCGCGCGCGCGCAGCGAGTGTGTTGTGTTGGGGTTGTGTGTGTGTGTGTGTGGGTGTGTGTGTGTGGTGGTGTGTGTGTGGTGTCGTTGGTTGTGAGCCGTGGCTGTGTGTGTGTTGTGTTGTGTGTGTGTGTGTGTTCGTGTGTGTGGCAGACATTGCATTCTGATCTTATCTCTTTATGACATTTTTTTTTGTTTTTTTTTTTTGTATGCAAACAAAAGGGGTCCCCCCTCGCGTGCGTGCTATAATGAAGAGGAGCGTGCAGTAATTAAGGGTAACATAGGTATGGTAAATGGGGGAAAACAACCGGCTGTAACTAAAAAAAAGACTCCGGTCGTTTTGTTCTATCACGTGGTTCTCCCTCCTTCCTCTGTCCCTTCCGCAGCTGCATCTCCGCCCCCCCGACGTGCTGACCGTGTACGAAGGGCTGGCACTGGCAGCAAGGCAGCAACGTCATCGAGCAGTACTGTGCGGGTTCCACAACAGCCAAGGAGGTGGTCTCCTCTCCACCAGGGAGATGATGGTGGTCTTCGAGTCCGACTCCAGGGTGGAGGAGCAGGCGGCTTCGCCGCCTCCTACGAGTTTCTTCAGCAAGCCAGGAGCAACCCGTACCCCCCCCGGAACACCCAACAGCAGCAACAAAGGTGAGAGGATAGAAGACATCACCACCTCACTGGGGGTTTTTGTATATACTGTCTCATTCGCAAGAAAGTTTCTGTAAGTGAAAAAAAAAAAAAAAGGGGGGGGGGGGGGGGACCTAAAGGGAGAAATCCTAACACGGAGCGAAAATGCGCGCACACCCACGCACTCAAGCACGCACGAACACACGCTCGAACACACACACGCACGCACGTGCGCGCGCATACACACATACGCAACATGCGCGCGCGCGCGTGCACCTACGTACGCGCGCACGCACGCGCATGCATGCACGCACGCTCTCTCTCTCGCTCTCCTCTCTCTCTCTCTCTCTCTCTCTCTCTCTCTCTCTCTCTCCTCTCTCTCCATCTCCTTCTCCCTCACACTCTCTCTCTCACACACACACAAC
Organism: Conus betulinus; assembly: GCA_016801955.1. NCBI lineage: Eukaryota > Metazoa > Mollusca > Gastropoda > Neogastropoda > Conidae > Conus > Conus betulinus. The sequence goes on from JADBJO010003553.1 coordinate 228,402, forward strand.
ACACACACACACACACACACACAAGTGCGCGCGTTACGTTAGCACGCATGCACGCACGCACGCACATACATGACAAAGTCTTCAGATAGATCTGGAGGGTCAAGATATAGGGCACGCACATACACGACTCGCACGTACACGACAGTCATAGAGTACAACTCGAGGTTCAACGATATAGGGCATTTTTCTCATATCTATTGTTGATTTTCTTACAGCGGAACTCATCTAACCCCCTTCTCCCCCACGCCCAATACACGCTCACCCACCCCATCCTTTGCCTCTCTACTCCCGCGCTTGAGGAGATCAAGATTCTCTCAGTATAAGTTCTATAATCCTCAGATTCTGAAAAGCTTGTGCCAGCAGTTTTCCCTTTTTCTTTGGCCTTCTTTTAACTCTGTGTGTGTGTGTGTGTGTGTGTGTGTGTGTGTGTGTGTGTGTTGTGTGTGTTCTGTGCCTTCTTCTACTTCATGTGTGTGTGTTGTGTGTGGTGTGTGTGTGTGTGTGTGTGTGTGTGTGTGGGGGTGTGTAGCTTTCAGGAGATTGTGTCTGTTAGAGAGACGAGAGAGAGAGAGAGGTTGTGGTGTGTGTGTGTGTGTGTTGGTGTGTGTGTGTGTGTGGAGAGAGAGAGAGAGAGAGAGAGAGAGAGAGAGAGAGAGAGAGAGAGAGAGAGGAGAGAGAGAAATGTCTTACATATGGAATGCTTTTTAGCTATATCTTTATACACTCCACAAGCGAAACTTACACTTCTTTTTTTTTTTTCCCTTAGGGGACGCAAGAGATACGGGCACATTCAAATGGACCTCCAAACTTTAACGAACATTTTCTTTGGTAATGTTTGCGAGGTAATGTGTTGTTTCCTTTTCTTTTTGTTGTTTTAAATACCAATACATATTTCTATCTTAAATTTTTTTTTTTTTTTGTTTTTTTTTTTTTTTTTTTTTTTTTTTTTTTTCCAGATATGTCCGATCCAACTATAAATGAATGACCAGTGAGTACATATCTCTGTGTGTGTGTGTGTGTGTTTGGTGTGGTGTGTGTGTGTGGTTGGTTGTGTACCTTGCGTGTTCAAGTCTTTGACTGTCCTGTGACAACTTTGTTCACGGATTACGTCCCCTTTGTTTTTTTTTTGTTTGTTTTTTTTTTTTTTTTGGTTTGTGTTTTTCTGTTGGATACTGTTCTTCTTTCTCTCTAATACCTTTCCTGGCGTTCTTTCTTTCTGCCTGTCTGCTTCTCTCTCTCTCTTCTCTCTCTCCTCTATCCTCGGTCCTCAACTCTCTCTCTCTCTCCCTCGCTCTCTTCTCTCTCTCTCGCTTTGCATCCACCATGCTCCACTCTCAAAATACACAGCCTCAAACCGTCGCGTCTCTCCTTTGCCCATTTGGTTCTTGCCCGACCCCTCCATCCCTCTCTCCCAGCGACAAAGAACATCCCCCTGGGGGACTCAGATTCACATAGTCTTAGTTCTAATGTAATGTCGGTCCAGTGTCCCTACGCGATCTGGGGTTTTCCCCCGTGTAGAAAAGTAGCCCTTCTAGCGCTATCTTTGTGTGTGTGTGTGTTTTTGAATTAATAAGTTTAATAAAAAATTTAAATCTTAACATTGAAAAAAAAAACAATAAAACTCCAAAAAAAAAATAACCTTTTCATAAAAATACAAAATATAAACATTTATAAAAAAGTAAACTTTAAACAAAATAAAACTAACACTCCTTAAACAAAAATAATACCATTACATTTTAAGTAGTGTAAAAAAGAATGACAAAATATGTAAAAAAATTTAACTAAAGTATAAATTAATCTAAAAATAAAACACATACGAAAAAATATAAAAAAAATAAAAATATTCCATTAAAAATTTATCTAACCAATCACCCTAAAAAATAAAATTAAACTAATTAAAATTAATTATAATAAAAATTAAAAATATATAAAAAAAGCAATAAAATAATACAAATATACTTTATCTGAAACAAAATCCAACGATACACCCGAACTACAAAAACACTCCAATCTAATAATTAAAAATAATTTAAAAACATCAATTCACCGCCCCTCCCTCTCCTCTCCCTCTTCGTCCCCTCTTCCCCTTCTCTCCCCTCCTCTGCCCTCCCCTCTCTCCCTCACTCTCTCCTCCCGCCTCTCTCCCTCCCCCCCACTCTTCCTCTCTCTCCTCGCCTCCCGCCTCCTCTCTCTCTCCCTCGTCTCCATCCTGTCGCAATCTCTCGCCTCATCTCTCTCTCTCTCCTCCTCTGCGGGTTTTGTGTGAGGGAGAGAAAGAGAGATAAGTTAATGCATGTGTGAGCTTGCATGTGTGTGTTGTGCGCGTGTGTGTGTGTGTGGTTGTGTTGTGTGTGTGTGGTGTGTGGTGTGTGTGTGTGTGGTTGTGTGTGTGGTTTGGTGTGCGTGTGTGTGTGTGGTGTGTGTGTCATATTTCATATGTATTTGTTCGTGTGTAGCGAGCGAGAGAGAGACAGAGGAGAGAGCACGAGAGAACAGACAGAAAGACAGACAGACAGACAGGACAGAAAGACAAGACAGAGAGAGTGCGTGCGCACGCAAATGAGCAGTCGAAGAGAAACGTAGATATATTAGATTTTTTTTCACGGAACAGTGTGGGGAAACGTGCTTTTGGCCTAATTTGCTGCCGGTTTTGTTGGTCGTATATTGCCCTTTTTTTAAAACTGTTTTGGTTTTCTTTCTCTGTAGATCTTCTTTTATTGTTCTTCTGTTCTGTTTGTTCTTATTCTGTAATTACTACTCTTTTTCCTTTCCTCACCACCTTTTCCTCTTCCTCTCCTCCTCCTTCACCTTCTCCTCCTCCTCTCCCTACTTCTCCTCCTCTCCTCCTCGTCCTTCATCTTCTTCTTCTTCTTCTTCTTCTTCTTCTTCTTCTTTTCTTCTTCTTTTTTTCTCCCTCCTCCCTTTTTTCCTCCTCCTTTCTCTTCCTCCTTCTCTCCTCCTTTCCTTCCTTCTTCTCTTCTTCTTCTTCTTCTTTCTTCTCCTTCTTCTCCTTCTCCTCCTCCCCTTTTCTCCTCTCCTCCTCTTCTTCCTCCTCCTTTCTTCTTCTTCTTCTTCTTCTTCTTCTTTATAGTCGTGTCCTTCTCTCCATCCATCCATCCTCTTTCCCAAGGTCTTCGCCTACTTTTGTGCCCACCCCCCCCCCCCCCCACCCCCCCCCCCCCCCATAACCGACTGTTATGCTAACCATCATGTCAACATCACGTTGTAATTGTCGTAGTTGTAATGATGCCTCAGAAAAGTAAGTCGAAATCAGGTTCATAAATTCTGTCTTTTCACTTTAAAGAGTGTGTACTTCGAAGGGATCGGGCCCGGGAATTTCGCCCGACCTCCGTCTGCATATAATAATAATGCCATTTCTGTGATGGGAACACAGTTATGTATGAGTTATAGAGAGACAGCGAGAGGAGAGGAGGAGAGAGAGGAGAGATGGAGAGAGAGAGGGAGAGAGAGAGAGAGAGAAGCAAGGACGAGAGAGACGCGAGAGAGAGAGGGAGGGGTGGAGAGGCGATTGAGGGAGCGAGAGAGAGAGAGAGAGAGAGAGAGATTCCCACTATCTGTCAGCAAAGAAAAAAAAGCAAAGAAAAACAGCAGAGGAACACGAGAGATACAGACCACGAACACACAAGACGATGGATGGATGTCTTGAAGTCAGCCAGTCCTGTGATTGGGTGGGTGCGGGTATGGGGATAGTAGTGGGTGGGAAGTGGGGGGAGGGGGGAGGAGAGGGGGGGCGGGAATGCGAGAGAGGATAGGAGTGTAATGGGGGAGGGGTGGGGGATGGGAGTGGGTTGACATTAATTGACCATCTTCGAGTAGAGGTCGCTGTTCCAGACGGAGATTGAAAGAGACGGATCGACAGGCAGGAAGGGGGGGGGGGGAGGAGAGAGAGAGAGAGAGAGAGAGAGAGAGGAGAGAGAGAGAGAGAGGAGAGAGAGAGCGAGAGAGAGAGAGGAGAAGGAGCGATTATTGGGGAAGAGAGAGAGGAAAGAGATAGGTGAGAGAGGAGAGTTAGAGAAGAGAGGACGGGGAGAGCAGAGAGATGAGAGTTAGAGAAATATCAGTAATATGTTTTGAGTTT
>JADBJO010003554.1:0-7500 GCA_016801955.1 Conus betulinus
GTTTATCTATTTGTGTTTAACATGAAAAAAATCTAATTGTCGTCTCCGTCCAGATTATCTTTTAATCGCAAAAAATGTCGGTGAAAAAGAGGCTTCTAAGCAAACAAATATGTACACAATCAAACAAATAACGAATCTCAATCGGCCACCAAGGAGTCACCAATCACCGAAAGGGAGAATTTTTTTTTAATCGCATTGTATGTAGGCAACTGGCACCAAATAGTTAGTTCACTATCAGTCATCACTTGGTGGTAGGTTTGAGTCAGGAGCGGCGGTGGGAGGTGGGAATAGAAGGAAGGAAGGAAGGAAGGAAGGAAGGAGGAAGGAAGGAAGGAAGGAAGGGGATAGGGCGCACTCCGCAATAGGCTAACGGTGTGAAAAAAAAAAACAAAAAACCAACAGTCATACACACACACACACACACACACACACACACACACACACACACACCACACACACACACACACAAATTGTATATATATATATATGATAAGATACTGCTCTGTTGATGCCCTGAGCTTCGCACCTTGCAGACTAAACTGCGGTGACAACCGGGGACGGTAAACTACAAGAATAAAAACAACAGTCTTTTCATGTCTCAGACTTGTATTTTGAACCTGCATTTTTTAAGCCTGAGACATGAAAGGACTGTTGCTTTTATGTAGGTATGTACACCCCCCCCCCCACCGTATATATATATATATATATATATATATATATATGTATGTATATATATATATATATATATATATATATATATATATATATATATATATATATAATATAATACCACTAAAATGCCTATAAAATTTGTACAGTGCTCAACCCTTGGGGAGCAACATCTATTAAAAATAGGATGGTAAAAGGAAGTTTTAAAATTTTTAAACTTCTTTTTACCATCCTATTTTTAAAATATATATATATATATATATATATATATATTATATATATATATATAATATAATGCTGAACATTAAGTAGTGGGGAAAACAAGTGCAGGTTAACAATTCTTCCATCATAATAGTAATGACTTGGCAAAGATTTGAAATTGAGTATAAAAGAAAAAAAAAATTGAAGATGAAGTAAATGGAAAATGTTATATCATAAATATGAAAACCCTTCACTAGCTGCATGAGGAAAACTATCGCAATCCCTCCCGAAGACAGATCTATATGTATCGCCTGCTCCGAGGCCTTTCGTCCGCTGGATCGGACTCATCAGGGAGACACGGCTGATTGTGTCTGTGTTCTTGGCGTCAGATAGAGACACACCACAGTCCATAATTTTGTGGTGTTCCGACCGCCAAGGATTCGAAAAAAAGACTCCAACAGCACCCCCAAAGCAGCCAGCGAAAAGTAGGTAGAATTAAACTTACACACACATATATATATATATATATATATATATATATATATATATATATATATATGTGTGTGTGTGGTGTGTGTGTGTGTATGGGGGGGAGGGGGGGGAGGGGGTGTACATATTCCATATATATATATATATATATATATATATATATATATATATATATATATATACGGTTGTTCACAGAGGTTTTCTTAAGTGATTTACCAGGTTTGATCCACATAAATTTCCTGTCCAAAAAAAAAAAGAAAAAAATGGTACAGCTGTGGAAAATGGCTTAATCTTCTTTCATCAGTTGCCATCTTTCATTCATGTGCACTGCTTTGGTCTTGATCTATGTTCTGTTGTGTTACTATGTCTGTCTGTCTGTCTCTGTCTCCCTCAGCTGTGTCTGTTGTCTGTTTGTCTCCAGGTGCAGAGAGAGGGAGAGAGAGAGAGAGGGAGGAGATGTCTGTCCATCTCATGCCCCTTCTTTTACTCTCTGTCCAGGTGCAGAGAGAGAGAGAGAGAGAGAGAGAGAGAGAGAGAGAGAGAGAGAGCAGACAGACAGACAGAGAGAGAGCAGAGAGAGACAGAGAGAGGGGGAGGGGGAGAGAGAGAGATAAATAATGATCATAATGATTAATATAATGATAATACAAATGATGATGTGATAATAATTATTATAATGATAATAAACAAACAATTATCAGTAGTAGTAGTACGACAAAGATGATAGTGATGTTAGGCATGGTATTACCATTGTCGTAATGACAACAACAACAACAACACACAACAACACAAAACCTTCCAGACCAAACACACTCGCATTATTCCAACAGAGGGTTGGTGATGGTGAGTGATCATAAAGGAAATAATGATATCAGAACAAGTGACAATGACAATACACATTTTATTACGATCCATCTCCCTCCCTCCCTCCCTCCCTCCCCTCTCTCTCTCTCTCTCTCTCTCTCTCTCAGCATATCCGAATGCATGTGTGGTGTGTGTGTGTGTGTGTGTGTGTGTGTGTGTGTGTGTGTGTGTGTGTGTTGCATTACATTATATTAAGCTGATTAACTTTATTCTTATGACAGATTTTTCTTCTTAGTGCAATGCCTCTGGGTTTTTTTTTTTTAATCGTTTCGTTTATTTATTTATTTACTTATTCATATATCTATTTTTACGGCAAGGAATATACTTTTAGCTCGTCGTCTGCCTGCTCCCCAATTCCTTCTTGTTTTTTTCTAATTCTTCGGGTTTACTCCCCTCCCCCCCTCCCCTCCTCTCTCTCTCTCTCTCTCTCTCTCTCTCTCTCTCTCTCTCTCTGTCTGCTTCCCCCCCCCCAACTCTCTCTGTCAGTTTCTGTCTCTGTGTCTCTGTCCTGTCTGTCTCTCTCACCATGAATTTGATTTGCTATCAAGACAGTCCTTTTTGATTTGTCTGCTGTTGCTTTCCTTTTCAAATGCTTTGATTGTTCACAGTATTTACTTACTTAGCTATTCAGTTAATCTGTTTCGCTCCAAAAATTTTTTTTCTCTCTTTTCCTGGCGCTGCAAATATGATCTTGTTCCCCCTTGACACAAAGACTGTGTAGATCAATGTCAATAAAGAATATAATGTCTGAAGGTCTCTCTCTCTCTGTCTCTGTCTGTCTGTCTGTCCTGTCTGTCTGTCCTGTCTCTCTCTCTCTCTCTCTCCTCTCTCTCTCTCTCTCTCTCCTCTCTCTCTCTCTCTCTTTATAAAGCCTTTAAGTTGCGTTCTATTCTCACTTCTAAATTTACTTGCCAAGTAGTGTGGGATGATTTCACTGTTTAGGATTTTGAAAATGTGTATACATGTGCCCCCTCAGTATGGTACCACATACTGTGGTTATACTCAAGTCCTATTACGTTCTTATGTCTCTGACTGCTGTCCCCCCCCTCCCCTCTCTTCTCTGTCTGTCTTCTGTCTCTCTATCTCTCTATCTCCTCTCCTATCTCTCTCTCTCTCTCTCTCCTCTCTCTTTCACTGTTCTGTCTCTCCCGTCTCTCTCTCTCCTCCCTCGTGAAAGCCTGTAGTTGTCGTCTCAAATCCCCTCAGTACTCTCCCTCTTCTCTGCAGGTAATCCTGGTCAATTCACAGATTTAATCTGTCCCTAGTTTCAATCCCTCCCCTTAAATTCAGCCTCCATCCTCAGGGGTAATGGCCTATACACTCCCTCTTTCTCCTATTCCCTCCTTCTCTCTCCTGTCTCTTCTCTCACCTCTCTTCTCTCCGTCCCCTCCTCTCCTCCAGTCCCTCTCCTCTCTCTCTCTCTCTGTGTGTGTGTGTGTGTGTGTTTTGGTGTTTGTGTGTGTGGTGGTGTGAGCACAATGATTCCAGATGCACATCTGTCAATGAAAGAATTTAATTTGTCCACAACACGAAAATGTCACAGGAAAAAAAGATATTCACCTTGTTGTTTCTCGTCCAGCTCTCAAGAACAGGTCGACAAACAGTTTCTAAAAAGCAGTCCCCAGTAAAAATTACAGACTTCGTCCTCTACATAGATTGTTTTTGTTAATATCCACAGTTAAAGTTGTTCATGAAGCGTTCCTTTTTTATTATTAAGGAATACATTTGCACCTCTGCGGAGGTTGTCTATCATGAAAAATTGAAATACTACTATATTCTGACCTAATCTGTAATTTGCATTATTGTCGTTATTGTATTAAGCAGTTTTGTAATCCTTCACAAGAGGTCAAGGCATAGATAGATAATAGATATAATAGATAGATAGATAGATAGATAGATAGATGGATGGATGATGGATATATGGTTAGATGAAATAACAGATATACTGTCTGTCTGCCTGCCTGTCTGTCTGTCTCCTTTTTCTCTGTGGCCTGCAAAACAAATGAAAGAAAAGAACAGAAAGAAGAAATAAAGAAAAAAAGGAAAAAGGAAAAAAAAAAAAAAAAAAAAGAAATGAAAAGAAAGGCAAAACATACATGAAACTTGTTATTCGCATAGATATGTTCTTCTTCGCTTTTCGATCTGTCTTCTCTTGTGTTTTTGCTTCTCTCCTCTCTCTCTCTCTCTTCCCCTCTCTCGTCTCTCGCTCTCTCTCCTCTCTCTCTCTCTCTCTCTCTTTACACACACATTTATATAAATGTGTATGCGCGCACACGACACACACACACACACACACACACACACACACACACACACCACACACACACATATGTATATATGTGTGTGTGTCTGTATCTATATATATATGTGTGTGTATATATCTCTCTCTCTGTATATATGTATATATATATATATGTATATATATATATATATATATCTGTATATATACATATGTGTGTGTGTGTCTATATAGATAGATAGATAGATAGGTAGGTAGATAGATAGATAGATAGATAGATACCGCGCTTTTCCATTCATTTTTTACGTGGGAAAAAAAAAGATAGAGGGAAAAAAGAACAGAACAACAACAAAAAATTAGAGATGTGAATAAGCGCGCGCGTGCACGCACGCACACACACCACAACACACACACACACACACACACACACACACACACACACACACACACACACCACAGAGCGCGCCCGTGCTAATGGAAGAAAGGAAGAAAACAAGAAAGAAAGAAAAAAGAAGAAAGAAAGGAAGGAAGAAAGAAAAAGAAAGAAAGACAATAAAATAGGAAAATTTTCAGTGGATGGAAGTCCCTGCTTAGATGTAGTCCATTATTCATTCCTTATTTTCACCTTCTTTCTTTTAATATTCACTTAACCTCCTTCAGAACAAGCTTCTCATTCAATCATGTTCTTTCTGTTGAAAATCCCTTGATCTTCAATGCAAGTCTCTGATTCGCGACCTTTCCATTTACAATACACCAAATTTTCAATGTCAGAGTCTGATTCACGACCCTTTCCATTCAAAATCCACCAAATGTTCAATGTCAGAGTCTGATTCACGACCTTTCCATTCACAATCCACCAAATGTTCAATGTCAGAGTCTGATTCACGACCTTTCCATTTACAATCCACCAAATGTTCAATGTCAGAGTCTGATTCATGTTTTCTTTTTCCACTTGACTTACTGACTTAGTCCTCTTCGCTCCTTGAGAAGCATAGGGCCTCAGCAGAAACATTCCACCACCATCTGTCCCTGGCACAGGTCTTGATCCCCCCCCCCCCCCCCCCCCTCCCCCAGGTCAAGCTGGAGGCTCTCAGCTCGTTTGACAGCTCCTCCTCCAGGAGGTCTGCTTCTGGGGCGACCTCGCTTCCTCTTGCCCTGCGAGCTCCACTCGAGCGCCTGCCTGGTGATGTTAGAGGGCTCCTTCCGCAGTGTGTGTGGCCGTCTCATGGCCACTTTCTCTTCCTGACCTGGACGTCCATTGGCTGTTGGTTTGCCCTCGTCCACAGGTCGGTGTTCGTCGGCACTCTGTCGAACCATCGCAAGTGAGGATCTGCCGGAGACATTTATCGATGAAGGTTTCGATCTTTGTGGAGGTGTGTTGTGGTGACTCGTCAAGTCTTTGACCCCGTAGAGTAGCACTGATTTTACGTTGGAATTGAATATTCTCAGTTTGGTGTTGACGGAGATGGTGGTAGAGCTCCGTACGGGTCCTCAGGATGGCAAAGGCTTGTCGCGCTCTTTCCACTTACAATCCATTTAATCTTCGAACGCGAGTCTCTGATTCACATTTTTTTTCCACGTAAAATCCACATCATCTTCAACACAACACGACAGAGAAAAGAAAACAACCCTCTTGTAATTACGTACCACCCACTTTTTTTTTTTTTTATCTTATGATGACCGATGAGGATGATGATGATGAAAATAATGCTACGGATTTCTATTCTGGTCTGAGGCTGCACAACAGATCTATACTCTACGCTTATTTTCTTAACATATCCTGGCGTCAGCCAGGCCCGAGAAATACAGACACCTGCTGTGTTGGTCAGGAAATTGGAGCAACACTGTCAAACTCAGCTCTGTGTAGGAACCGACCGGGGTAGTAATTTTTTTTGACAAACAGATGGCACTCACTGGAATCGAACCCATGACCTCCCGGCGGCTGGTCTATCGTTGTTTTTTTTCTTGCGTATATTCGTTTGTTTTGTTTTCCCCTGTGTTCTGAATTCCAGGGGCGGATTAAGCTACTTATGAGAGAGGGCCTAGTGGGTACTGGTTGGATCCAGGGAAAAAAAACTCTGGTTGGGGGACCTAGGGAGGCTTCGCACATCTATTTATCTATCCATCCATCTGTCTGTCAGTCTATCTATCTGTCTATCTATCTATCTATCTATCTATCTGTATATCTATCTATTTATCTTTCTAATCAGTGTGTGTGTGTGTGTGTGTGTGTGTGTGTGTGTGTGTTTTGTGAGAGAGAGAGAGGAGAGAGAGAGGGGGGGGGGAGACAGAAATGCATGTGTAGGGCTTAACGTTCATCAAAACAAAGGAAAGACTCTGGTGGCCCGATTACAAATTAAGGCAGCGTCCTCACCATCAGGTGGACAAAACCTGTTTGCTTTTCTTTTCTTTTTTTTTTTTTTGTGCTTAATATTGATAGTGAGGAAATATGAAGACTTCTACGCGCTGAAAAGCGACTAGTGAAAGCGAAACCGAAAGCAAAAAAGAATTCCAGAACCATGCACGTAACCCTTTGGTGCATGCTGGATTCACCTCGTTCCCCCCCCCCCCCCCCCCTCTCTCTCTCTCTCTCTCTCTCCACTTTTTTCCTGCTTTATTTTTGTTTGTTCTTTATTTTCCCTTTTAGTTTGTTAGAGGTGTTAAAAATCCTGATATGGCCCTTTTGCGATTGGTTCAGCTGTAAACTATATTTAATCCCCCCCCCCCCCCCCTCCCGAGAAAAAGAAGAAAAGAAAAGAAGAACAGAGAGAAAACGGGGATGGATCAAGAAGGGCCTGGACCTCACTTCATTCCCCCTCACACACACACACCCCTCCCCTCTCTTATCAGCTCTTTTATACGGTAACATCCTACGATTAGTGTACAATTTTCTGTGACAAACGTTTTCAGTCTATACTAGATTTTAACAAAAGTGTTCAATTAACCAAAAGCAACCAACCAACAAAAAAAGAAAAACCACACCACCACCACCACCACCACAGCAGCAGCAGCAAAAGCAGCAAAAAAAAAAAAAAAAA
>JADBJO010003554.1:35000-40000 GCA_016801955.1 Conus betulinus
GTAGAATAATTTATTTTCCGGGGTTTGGTTATGAGCACCCGTAGAGCGAACAACGTCATAACACGAAACTGGTGTTTAGAAAGGTTTGGGGAGGAAACTTGAGAGCTCGTCATAAAAAATTAGCATCTTCGCTGCCTTTAGGCTGGTAATATGCTCTTGTTCTAGGGGTACGGTGTAATGTTAGATAGGTACCCTTTCAACATTCTTTGGGAATTTTTTCCTATCAGAAGAAGAATCCATACGAGAAGAATGAGAAGTCTCACTTCATACTTCCAAACCTACACCCTCACCTTCCTGTGCCTCTGCCTCTTACACGTACCATCGTCCTTTCAGCTCTATGTAACCCAACACAAACGTACCCTAACATGCAAAAAAAACGTGCACGGACCTGAACACTACGACACTGTGTGTGTGTGTGTGTGTGTGTGTGGTTTATTATCCGCCTGGTCTTTGCTATCTCGCTCTGTCATCAGACGAAAAAAGAGGACACATGCAAGCTATGTCTCCAGATAAAACTGATGATGGCGGGGTCAGCAAGTGGAGGTCACACACACACACACACACACACACACACACACACACACACACACACACACACACACACACACGCACACACACACACACACACACATACACACGCACACACACACACACACCACACACACACACACACACACACACACACACACGCTCAGTACACACACACAGTACACACACACACACACACACACACACACACACACACACACATACACACACACACACACACACATATACCGACCCCCAACCCGCATACACACACAAGTACAAAGATGCCACAGAAAATCAAGCCCCTCAAAGCAGATCTGACATGCCAAATATCGATCCAGACCAAAGAAGAGGTGGAGAGAAGAGAAGAGAGGAAAGATAAGCGGAGTCAACAAAAAGGCTAATCGTCATCCAAGTACAGCGGGGGGAGGGATGGGGGGGGGGGAGTCGGAGGTGAGAGCGGAAGGTGGGGGGGGGGGGGGGGGGGGAGGAGAGCAAGCGCCGAAGAGGTTGGGTGGGTAGGAGGGGTTCTCCTCCCCTCCCCTCTCAGTTTCCTTCCTGCTAACAAGTCTGCAAGTCATGCTATGAGGCGAAGGAGGACACGACAGCTCTGACAGCTCAAGAAAGAATGCCCATCCCTCCCCTCTCCCTCCCCTCCCCTCCCTTCCCGCAGTCAAAAAGCTAGTGTGAAATTGAAGACCGAACGGGAGCAAGCCTGGCCACCGCAATAGATTCTTGTTTACATCTAATTGCCGCTTGGTCCTTACCCCGACAATCGGGGCCCAGACCGAGGCTCCACCGCCACGACGCCTACCGGGACGCCAGACTGACTAGAGGAGATAACTCGCGAAGGAAAAGATCGCTCGCCAGTTCATCGTGTCTTTACAAAGGCCTGATCTCGTGCAAAGTTGCGCGCCATGTGAGATTGGGACGATAACATCTCAAAAAGGAGTGGGCTGTTTCTCCTCTTCTATCCTCCTCCTCTCCTCCTCCTCCTCCTCCATCCCTCCCCCCCCCCCCCCCCCCCCCCCCGCCCCCCGTCCTCCACTTCTTCCCTGTCCTCCCCCTACCCTCTCCCCCTTCCCTCCTCCTATCTCTCTCTCTCTTCCTGCGCAGCGTAGCGTAGGTAGCGTAGGATGACTAGAGAGGGGGGGTTGGTTGTTCACACACACACTGAGCATGAGGTGCCACGTAAATCCCCCCCCCCCCCCCCTTGCTTTTTTTTTTTTCCTTCTGTTTCTCTCTCATAGTGTGTTGTTAGTAGTGTTTTTTCTTTCCTTTTTTTTCCTTTTTTTTTTTTAACCTTGTCTCTCGATCAGCTAATTACACGGTGTCAAACCTTTATTTGTATATTCATATGTTTATTTTTTTTTTGACTCCGAAAACATGATGATCACATGTCTTTTCGTGAGTGCCTCTCTCACGTGCGGTTACGAGGCGACAGGAATCTTTGCGTTTTTTTTTTTTGTGTGTTGGTTTGCTTGTTGGTTCGTTGGTTGTTTTTTGTTGCTTTTTTTTTCTGTGTATAGGGGTTTTCAGATGTCGCCATGTGTTTGTTTATTTGAGTTTGGGGGGGGGGTGGGGGGGGGGGGGGGGGGGGGGGGGGAGCTTAATTAGACGGTGTCATGCCTGTGTACGCTGAGAAATAATGGAAGGACTCGAAAACAGGGGTCTTTCACACGCAGTTGTTTGGGGGTTGTGGGGAGGGGGGGGGGGGGGGGGGGGGGGGGGGGAGGTTTTTTTTTTTGTGTTTTGTTGTTTTCAAATCTTTTCCCTTGTTAATTTTGCTGCCGTCTGCTCATTAACTGAAGTTGTTCCGTGGTTAATTAGACGCTGTCGTGGCTCAGTACTTTCATTCATGTTTTTTTTTTTCCAGATTATCATGTTTATTTATTTACTTATTTCATTTATTCATTCATTATTTTCATACTGATTTATTTCTTTATGCAGAGAAGACATGTCAAATGGTGATGTCTGACAGTATGAAGAGAGAAAGGACGTTCTTCTTCTATATTTGGTCCTAAAAAAAAAACGGCATTTTGTATATTCTCTCTCTCTCTCTCTCTCTCTCTCTCTCTCTCTCTCTCTCTCTCTCTCTCTGTCTGGGCTATAAACAACATTACCTTGCCTCTTTCTCTGTCTCTCTTACTCTCCCTCCCTCTCTGTCTCTCTGTCTGTCTGTCTGTCTCTATCTCTGCCTGTCTCTCTGTTTCTGTCTGTCTCTGTCTGTCTGTCTCCTCTCTCTCTCTCTCTCTCTTTCTCTCTTTTTCTCTCTCTCTCTCTTTCTCTCTGCTTCTCTGTCTGTCTCTGTCTGTCTGTCTGTCTGTCTCTTCCCCCACTTCCTCCTCTCTCTCTCTCTCTCTCTCTCTCTCCCTCTGTCTGTCTGTCTGTCTGTCTGTCTCTCTCTCTCTCTCTGTCTCTCTCTCTCTCTCTCTGTCTCTCTCTCTCTCTCTCTCTCTCTCTCTCTCTCTCTCTCTCTCATCCTAACTTTCTTTTTGCGATTCCATCTTTTCTTTTCATTTCACAGTGTTCGTTCTACATGCATCAAACACAGCCACACGCAGGCTCGCCATCACGTGGTCCGAGAACCAAGAGCCCACAGATTCCACGGACGTATTTCTTCACCCTATGAAAGCTCTTTGGACATTACAGAAGTACGGTTCTCTAATTTCCCCTCTCGATGCCAGGTGCTTTTGCGGTCACTCTCTTTCAAACGCTTACAAATGACGTACTTTTTCTTTTACATCGACTCTCTCACCTATTGTTTTCTTTTCCGACTCTCTCACCTATTGTTTTCTTTTCTTTCTCTTCCTTCCATTTTCTTTTCTTTTTTTTTTTTATTTAATCTTCTTTTTGTGGAGAGACGAGGAGTGAGTGAGGACGGGGAAAGGGGGGCGGGGGGGGGGGGGGGGGGGGGGGGGGCTAAAGGAAAGTGAGGGGCTTTTTTTCCCCCTGTTTCTTCTGCAATGCCGCCCCGGTGGCACTGCTTCTTCCTTCGCCGCTTCCTCCGGCTCCTCATACACAGCCCCCAACCAAGGTTTGCTCCCCTTTGCAGCCCCTGTTCTGGCAGTGTGCCAGGAGCAGTCAGCATGAAGTCAATATGAGGCCCCCCACTGCAGGAGACACTGCGCTGTTGCTGAGTCACTTTGGTGTTAAGAGTTTTTTTTTTTCATTTTCTTTTTTTTTTTTTTTTTTTCATTCTTCTTGCCACACTAAAGGGATTCTCAGTTCTATAATAACGTCCCTTGGTTTGGCCACAGTAAAGACCTCACTCTAACAGTAACGTCCCTTGGTTTAGTCACAATAAAGACCTCATTCTAACGGTAACGTCCCTTGGTTTAGTCACAATAAAGACCTCATTCTAACGGTAGCGTCCCTTGGTTTTGCCTTAGTAAAGACTTCCGTTTTATCATAACGTCCATATGGCCATAGTAAACATCTCAAACTAACGGTAACGTCCCTTGGTTTGGTCACAGTAAAGACGTTCGTCTAACAGTCTTGTCCTTTGATTTAGTCACAATTAAGACACCAGTCACTTGCCTTAGCTTGGTCACATTATAAACCTCAATCTTACAGTAATGTCGCTGTCACATTATAAACTTCAATCTTACAGTAATGTCGCTTAATTTGATGTGAGAAAATTCGATCCTGGCGCTGAGTCTCAATGTTAGTATTACTGCACGGGCTGGACTTTCTTCTTCTTTCCCCTTAACTGTTAGAAGTCGCTTGGGCACTATGCTGAAGACAATTTGACCAGCTTCCCCCAGTTCTGTGCCAAAGCCTGGGTCTTTGCAAAATGGTTTTTCTTCGTCCATTCTGTAATGTTTTTTTTTTAAAACAAACAAAAACTGTCTTCCCTTCCATTTCTCTCCCTCAACAATTCCTTGGAGGATTGCTCAGAATGGATCTTGTTTCTGGACCATACCAACATAGTTTTCTCTTCTCAACTACTGTCAGGAGATCGTCATATGGTCCGATGCCTTGTATAATGGGTTTTTACGCTCTTGTTCGTTGGTGATACGACCAGCGTATCTGATGTTCAGTATCTTTCCTTAACACCTCATTTCTTTGACTTGAGGTTCTGCTTTCCAACATCCGTCGTAAGGGTCCATGTATCATATGAGTACAGGAGGATGGAATATGCCAGAGCGCGCACGGACCTGATTTTTGCATCCAGGAGGGTTTAAATTTATCTGAAATCCTGTTTCAGCCTTTTCGGATTTAGTTACGAATATCACTCGGTAAGTAGCCGAGGTAGTGAAGGAAGGCGGAAAAGAAGAAAGGAGGAACGGAAGGCAAGGAAGAGTTAACAGTTGAGAAAAGCACGCACATCACCATGATATGAAGACATGACTAGGTATGAGAGAGCTGAGGTTATTGAGAGTTCACGTCATCCCTGTAGAGAATTTAAGTCATCCTTCGTAAGAACTGGGGTCATAACTGTTAAGAGTTCATTTCACGCCCGTGGCAAT
>JADBJO010003554.1:42500-45000 GCA_016801955.1 Conus betulinus
TGAATGTATAAGCAAACAAATGAAAATAAAGCGATAGTCAAATAAATAAATATAGAAGAAGAAGAAGAAGAAGAAGAAGAGAAAAAGAAAAAGCATGCGCACTGGTATCGGGTTTGGACATTATCCCCGAATGCAGAATTTGGCTGCCTCATTGGTAGGATTAAAATAGTTCCACACACACACACACACACACACACACACACACACACACACACACACACACACACACACACACAATTCTTACTGGTGGTGAACTTCGAAGCTCTATCCGAGAAACAAAGTATAAGAATAAGAAGTGAAGAAGAAAAAAAAAACTTTCTGTCGATCTAAGGTACCATATCATCATTTGGTTTCTGTTAAAATATTGTCCTATCGCCAGAAACTGCCACTATTGTAAGTTTGTATCAAAATTATTACAGAGTTCCACTAACGCTATCATTAATTTCATATCCTAATTACATATATTCGTGCATAATGACCCTGCTCGTAATGAGAACAAGACAATACTGCTTTTCTGATGTTCTGGAGTCTGTTGTTGTGTTGTGTTAACGTTTACCAGACAATGGCGCATGGATGTGTTTTCATAAGCAAATACCTCCTGTTCCTATCTTTTCTTGTCTGTGTCTCTTGCGAGGTTACTATGTACTTTGTTGTTGTTGTTGTTGTTGTTGTGTTTTTAACGTTTTACCAAACAACCAATGGCGCATGGATGTGTTTTCATAAGCAAATACCTCCTGTTCCTATCTTTTCTTGTCTGTGTCTCTTGCGAGGTTACTATGTACTTTGTTGTTGTTGTTGTTGTTGTTGTTGTTGTTGTTGTTGTTAACGTTTTACCAAACAACCAATGACGCATGGATGTGTTTTCATAAACAAACACCTCCTGTTCCTATCTTTTCTTGTCTGTGTCTCTTGCGAGGTTACTATGTACTTTGTTGTTGTTGTTGTTGTTGTTGTTGTTGTTGTTGTTGTTGTTGTTAACGTTTTACCAAACAACCAATGACGCATGGATGTGTTTTCATAAACAAACACCTCCTGTTCCTATATTTTCTTGTCTGTGTCTCACGCGAGGTTACTATGTACTTTGTTGTTGTTGTTGTTGTTGTTGTTGTGTTGTTAACGTTTTACCAAACAACCAATGACGCATGGATGTGTTTTCATAAACAAACACCTCCTGTTCCTATCTTTGCTTGTCTGTGTCTCACGCGAGGTTTCTACGCATCTTGGCTCGAGTCAGTTGTTGACACAGTGGCGCAACAGGATGGGGGGGGGGGGGGGTAGGGGAAGGGGAAGAGGAAGTGGGGGAGGGGGGAAAGTCAGCTTCCATATTTTCATAGAAGCGCGTGGGGAAGGATGGGGGAAAGAAGGGGGGGGGGGGGGGGGGGGGGAAGGGGAAGGGGAGGTGAAGATGGGGGGAGGGGATGGATCCAAATTCTTGTGGAAACGGGATAAGATGACGAAAAGTGGTCATCTTCAAAAATTGTCATTAAAATGCAGGTCGGGATAGGGGGAAAAAGAGGGCGGGGGAGGGGGAGGGGGAGGGGGAAAGGGGTAGAGGGGGGTAAGGGGGGAGGGGGGGGTAATTCTTGTAAAACTGAGAGGAGCGACGGGGACAGGAGGGGGGGGGGGGGGGGGGGAACTCGTCTTCCAGATTTTCATAGAATCCTTTGGGGTGGATGAAAGAGAAAAAAAAACAACTGCAGTCTGTTTTTTTTTTTTTTTTTTTTTTTTTTCCTATTTTCATTTTTGGGGGGGGATGAGGGAAAGGGGGCCGGCCGGGATGGGGATGGGGGGGGGGGGGTGGGGGGGGGTCACACATCAAGGAGGGAGGGGGAGGCAGAAGTTTTCCAGTAAATTCATTGGATGGGGGTGAAGTGGGGATGGGGAGGGCGGTGTCGTACTGCCTTCTTTCAGACCCCCACTCCCCCCACCCCCCGCGCTTCCTCCGGTTCTGACGACACTGTTTTATATATGGTCAAGCGGACCACACAGGCGCCTTTTAGTGCTGTTACCATAGAAACAACAAAATTTTGTCTTAACCATTACCACTACCATCGCCCACCACCACCACCACCAAAACACCACACCCACCCACCACCACCCACCACCACCACCACCAAGAAAACAAAAGCAACAAAACAAAACAAACAACAACAACAACACAACAACAACATAATACAACAGAGTGCGGACAAAATATTTACAACAGTTCAAAGCATAAAAATTAAACTGTTGACATCCGTACAGCAGATTTATTATTAAAAAAAAAAAAAAAATTAAAAAAAACCCCACCGAAAATGAAACACAACACAACGAAGAAGACGAAGAAACAACGCTTGGGAAGAGGAGGGGAGGGAGAGAGGAGGGGAGGGAGAGAGGAGGGGAGGGAGAGAGGAGGGGAGAAGGGCGTGATGGACGGGGAACTGGACTGGAGGGGAGGGGAGGGGAGGGGAGGGGAGGGGAGGGGAGGAGCGGGGCATCAGCTATTTGTCACCTCCACATC
>JADBJO010003554.1:50000-57500 GCA_016801955.1 Conus betulinus
TTCCCTTTTGTACAAAAAAATAAGTTATGGAGGTGGTGAAACAGAGAACAAGGAATGTAGGGGTAGGGGGGGGGAGGGGGTGAGCAAGGAGATTGAACAGGGTGGACAGAATTCAAATCCATTCCTGACGTTTATTGACTAGACAACTGATAAACCCATCTCTGTAATGAAAGCACATTATTTGTATAAACTAGAGTATTCACGAACTGAAATATCAGATTCAGAAGCACGAATGGGTAAAAGGAAACAGAGAGGGCATGTATGTCTCCAAGACAGCAAACACAATCTTTGCTCCGTCATTCTGCCTTTCAACCGAGGTGTCTGTAGCCACTTGTGATTAGTTCCACTGATCTAACACCTGAGATATTGCAGCTGAGTGGTGATTGCTTGTATTACCACGCCGATTGTATTTGGGCTTCTCTCGATATATGAGAAAAACTCAATTAGAATAAAGGATAGAGGGAGATGGGGAGTAGAAGAGGGGTAAGGGGTGGACGGAAAAAAAAGAGAGAGGAGAGCCTCAGGGAACTGTTGCCATTCCCTTTGTTTCAAAATGAGGTGTTAAATGAGGTGTTTTGAATCTATGATGCAGGTGTGTCAGATCTTTCCAGATTGTGCAACTTGCAGACAAAAGAAGAAAGAGAAGATAGAGGACTGGAAGAAAAGCAGTAGAATTATAAAGAGCAACAGAATCCGTTTTTTTTTTCTTTTTTTTTTCTGCGTACGCAGGCTGATACTCCTGTGGACACTGCCTGTATAGACAGGCAGTGGAGTTTTGTGTGTATGACCGTTTTTCATCCCGCCATTGAGGCAGCTATACTCCATCTTCAGGGAAGGTGCATGCTATGTGTAAAGTGTCATCCATACCAACGGCCAAACTGGCCTTCTCTTCCGAAAGTTGGTGAAGGGATTTTACGTGTGCGCAAGATGTTGTTCGTGCGTTCACACACGGAACCTCGGTTTATAGTCTCATTCGAAGGACTGTATGGGACATGGAGTCAGAACCAATGTTAACTCCGAGGGAAAAAATCCCCCTGTACCGAAATTCGAACCTGCAACCCCAGGATCACCCCAGGATCACGAGTCCGGCGCTCTACCAACTGAGCTATTCCGGCCCCTACAGAGTCCGGTCAATACCTGAAGTATATAGAGTAGCTATCCATGACAGAGGCTCAGGAATGAAAGCATGCTGTTTGTAGAAACTAAAGCACTTGTGCACTGAAATATCAAACTTTATAACCACAAATAAGTGATAAGGAACTAGAGAGGACATCATTCGCCCTATCATCTACTTTTAAACCAACATGTCCAATGCACGTGCGCTGACATCCATAGCTCTTTGCTGTAAATTCTGTTGTTCTAACACCCAGGGTATTTCAGTCGGGTGGCGATTACTTGTATTACCACCCAACTGTGTCTGAGATTTCATTCGAAGATAAGGAAACTAAGTGACATTGAAGGATAGATGGAGGCAGGAGGCGTGGGAAGGGTAGAGTGGGGAAAGGAGCAGATTGAGAGGACAGGAGGTAGGCTGTGGACAATTGCTATCTTTCCCTTTGTGAAAAAAAGACATTTTGAATGTTCAACACAGGTTCGTTCAAGTTGTGGACGCTGTAGAAAAAAAATGAAGAAAGAGAGCAGAAAAAGAAAAGAGGCAGATGAATTGAACAGGACAGACAGAATTCAATGTAGTTGTTGATGGCTGTCTTTGTGGTCAGCTGTGGAATCTTTCTCATGAATGAAAGTACAGCATTGTTACAAGCTATACTATTTACAGATGAACAAATGTAAAAACCAGAATTAGCCAAAGTAGTGGAGGAGGTGTGTGTGTGGCTGGAGGGGACTTAGCAACACTTTTTTTTTTTTTTTTGAAGTAACCTTTACTTTGACTCTCTGCCTTGAAATCGTGGTGTCCGGTGCGTGTGTGGTGGTGTCTGTAACTCCGCGGGATTAGTTTCGCTAATCTAACACCTGGGCTATTGCAGTCGAATGGCGATTGCTTGCATTACCACCCCATTGCACCTGGGGACCCACTGCAAGGTGTAAGGATACACTGCGTAATTGACAGGTAGAGGGAGAAGAGGGAAAGGTGCTGAGGGGAAGATGGGAAGAAACTGTAGTAAACTAGTTATACGCTTTGTGTGTGTGTGTGTGTGTGTGTGTGGGTGGGTGGGGGGGGGGGGGCGTGTGTGTGTGCAGAATGTTTGATGCAAGTATGCAAAAGTGTTGGACCCATTGTATGTGAACGTGATGGGGAAGCAAAAAAGGCGCGACAAGAGAGACAACTGCATTTCGGATCCACAGTCTAATCAACAAAGGAGACAACTGGAGGAATGAAGGCATGTAACTGAATTACAAAGGCGATGAAAAATGTGAATATCAAGTTTCAGTCTGCAAACTTTCAAAAGGAAGAAAAGACAGCTTGCATGATGAAATGAGCTGCGGAACACCTTACTGTTAGGTAAGGGGCACTTTGCTTGATATTACACCACTGAAACGAAATGTCCAGTGTATGTTGCACAGTGATGCCCGTAACTTCTGGAGATTACTTTGGTTCACCTACCTCCTGAGGTATGTCACTCGTGTATCGATTACTTGTGTCACCAGACTCTTGCGCTTACTACTGTAAGATACGTGGAAAATTAGTTTGATTGATGGACAGAAAAAACCCAGACAGGAATGAATAGGAGGCCCAATGAAAGGAAATTATAGAAAACTAGTTATCCGCTTTGTGAAAAAAAAATGGTGCGCACTACGTGCAACACAGGTGTGCATTCATGTTCTTTTATGTGGAAGTGATGGAAGAAGTGAGGAATATGGACAAGAAGTAAAGCCAGTGAATTCCTGATGAATGGTGTCATGGACAGAGGGAGCTATCTGGGAAAGGAAAACATGTAATTTGTTCACAAAAGAGTTTTTCACAAACTCGTGTGACAAATTCAAAACCACAAAGACTCAAAAGGAGCGAAGAAAGTTTGTATGGCCAGATAAGCCTTGTTATGATAGGAGAGCACATCCTTTGTTTTGACATTCTACCATTGAATAGGAGTCCCTGATTCATGAGTAATGGTGTCTGTAACTTCCTGCCATCAGTTCCGCTAATCTAAACACCCAGACACTGCAGTCAGGTGATGATTACTTGTATTACATTCCATACAGACCCTCGATTGAAGGGTAGGGTGGATGGGTGCTGACTTTGCTGTTCTGTTTTGACATTCAAATGTCAGACATGTGTGGTGGTGTCTGTAACCTCTTGGGATTAGATCCACTAATGCTAGCACAGGTAAAGCAGCGGGGTGGTGATTACTTGTATCCCAACGCGCAAGGAACTTCCTGCAAGGTGTCAGGAATTACAATGTGATCGATGGCTAAGGCAGGGGGAAGAGGCAGATGGAAATTGGAAATTGCAGAAAATAGTCATATGCTTTGTGGAGAAAAGGTACACGGAATGTTTGACATAGGAGTGCAACTGTTTTCAGCTCGTGATATGTGGATGTAATAATGAAAAGAAGAAAAAGGGTAGGAAGGAAGGCAACAGAATTTCTGACTTCCAGAGTCTAGTTGACAAAGAAAACTCTCTGGGGAATGAAAGCATGTAATTCGTCTGAAAAAAAGAAAGAGCTATCTACAAAGTTGAACATCAAATTTTAAACCAAAAACTGACGCAAGGAACAGAGGATGTTTACGTAGCGAGATGAGAAATAGCAACTCCTATTTAATTTGAGAAGTATAACCCTTGCTTTGAGCCAAGGCCTTTAAAACGAAATGTCCTATCATGTGTGGTGGTACCTGTAGCTCCGGTAACTAGTTCCGCAAATCTGACTTGTGGACATCGCAGTCAACCAGTGATGACCTGCATTACAGATGATCAACTCCTTCACCTTGTAGCTACAGCAAAGTGTGAGGAAGGACAAACGGTCTGAAGGGCATGGGGAGGACGTTACCATTCCGTCGTTTCATGGAGTTGTCAGATGCGTTATGTGGTGGTGTCTGCAACGCCTTGCAACTAGTTATTCTAATCCTAACACAGGCGATCCATCGTATCACCACCCGAACTGTGCCTGGACCTTAGTTCAAAGTTTGAGGAAAGACAGTTGTGTTGATAGGTATAGAAAGAGCAGGTGGGAGAGAGAACAGAAATAAAATTGTAACAACAAAAAAAAAAGAACCTGCTCTCCTCCTCTGTGGAATAGGCATGCATGCTGAATGTTTGACACAGGTGTGAAACTGTTTCGATGTCGTGGAAGAAAGTCAAGAAAGCAGACAAGCAGAAAGCCAGTAGGATGAAACAGAGAGGACAGAATCCAAGCGATTTCAGACATTTATACTCACATTTATGGCATAGTCTTCCACGAAGGCCATTTTACGAATAAAAGTATCTGAATGTGATGAATGAAAGAAACTACAAATTTAAAATATGAAGTTGAGTGCAATGAACTAATGAAAGGAATAGAGAAAGATTGTGTGCCAAGACAAGACTCTTCAGCATCCTTTTCACAAACGAATCTTGCTTTGCTGTTCTGCTGTTCAAACGAGGTGTCCACGCCTTGTGTGACAGTGTCCATAATTCCTTTCAAATAGTTCTGCTCATCTGACACAACGTTTTGCAGCAGAGTTATTGTTACTTGTATTATCATACCCTGTACCCTGAGTCCACTCGAAGATGAGAGCAGAGACAATGGGACAGTGTGTGTGTGTGTGTGTGTGTGTGTGTGTGTGTGTGTGTGTGTGAATGCTTTTCCTCTCCTTGATCTACATTCATACTACAGTTTAACAGTTCCATCCTTGGGTAAGATCCTATCTTTCATGCAAATTTTTGTTGAAAATGATCGAGTTGTTTCTATGTAATCGTCGTGCTGACGGACAGACGGACAAACCAACAAACATGCAGAAAACATGACGTCATTTGTGAATGTGAGAACAGAGAGCAGAGATGTGCCAAGATGAAACACTGCCAACACATGCCACTCTTTTCAGACGTAACCTTTGCTTTGCCATCTCAACATGAAAACGAGGTGTCCTGTCCATATGTGGTGGTGTCTGTAACTCCCTGTGACAGTTCTGCTAATCTAACACCCCGGAGTATTGCAGTAGAACGGTGATGACTTGTATTGCCGCCTCCCCGCTGCAGCCAAGGCTGGCAGTAACAGGCAAAGAGAGACAAGTGACCTTGATAATATGGCCTCTGTTGTTGTCGACAGGGGTACAAAACAATGCGCGAGAAATGAGATGAAAGCCAAAGGGAGAGAACTATGGTCACATACTATGTGGCCCTGATGTTGATCTTACCAAGACATGGTTCTTGAGCAGCAATCTGTGGGCCTAATGGAAGAAACTGACGATGATAGGAAGACAGTGAGGTTGGATACCATAGCATGCACCCTGCGTGAGAAATGGAAAGAATGAAAGAAGTAACGAAATTGAGTGAACGATATTGGACGATATTGACTGGATGACACGGGGAAACGACTGAATGAAGTGCCAGCTGGCAGCTCTTCAGTCGGCACTACCCAGGTAGGCAGCCCGTTGTGTAAACGAGTGTGGACTGTAAAGTCCCTAGAGCTTGGTCTCTAGTCGAGAATAGGCGCTATATAAGATTCATTATCATTATTATTATCATTAAGGGTACAGCTCAATAAACAATGGAACGACCTCCAAGCTTAAACATAGAGGGTACTTTTGACTGTTGACAAAACTTACGCTGCGTCTGTCCTCAGTGACAAAGTTCTAAATGCTTACAATCCACACTCTTGCTTATACAACGGGCTTCCTACCTAGGTAGAGCCTGATAAAGAGCTGCCTGTTGGTGTTAATATTCGTTTCCTGTATAATTCAGTCAAACATTCGTCGTCGTTTATTCCTTCAATTTTTCATGGAGGGTGCATGGTATGTATGTACATGTCATCCATGCCAACAGCCAAAGTGGCCTTCTTCCCACAGTTTGTGATGGGATTTTGCGTCTGCGTGAGATGTTATGCGTTAATGTATGCACGGAATCACAGTCTACAGCCTCATTCAAAGGACTCTTGGGGGAATGCAGTCGAAACCAATGTTGACTCTGAGGTAAAAAAATCTCATTGTACCAAAGCAGCCCAGTGGAGATTCAAACCAACGGAGCTATTCCAGACCCAAAACTTGACGCACAGACCTACACTAAGGTCGAACATTTTCTGCTGGATTCCCCCCCCCCCCCTTGGATCCATACCTGCATCACACACCCCACGCCAAAATGTAATGGTATCATCTTTTGACTGCATTTCATTTTTCCACAGAGATTCTTCGAAACCAGTTCGGTATTGTCTATGTTACCTGCCTGACAAACAGACCAACAACAAGCCGCAGGTGAAAACATAACCTCGGTGAAGGTAGACATTAAAATTCAAGACCATACATAGGCGTAAAGAACAGAGAATGGAGGTGTGCAAGGACAAACCCTTTTTCACAGGTGGCAGTTAAAACATCGCTTATAACCACACGTTTTCCTTTTGTTAGTCTGCCATTAAAGTCAACTTTGAAACCAGTAAGGGCCGAAATGAACAGAGATAGAGATGCGTGCTAAGACGAAACATTACCAAGATGATACCTTCCTCTACCCTCCTCCCCCCCCCCCCTCTTTTTTTTTTATCGCGAATCCAAACTTGACCCCCCCCCCCCCCCTTTTTTTTTTAATCTCGAACTCAAACTTTACTTTGCTATCCCCCCTCCCCCTCCACAGAAACTGGGTGTCCGGTACGTACGTGTGTGGTGGTGTCCGTGACTGCGTGTGATTAGTTCCGCTAATCTAACACCTGGTGTACTGCAGTCACTGGTGATTACTTGTATTACCACCCCGGGTGCCCGGGGCTTAATGCAAGACTTGAGGAGGGGCAGAGGAACGGGGAGAGTTGGGGGAAGGGAGGTGAAGAGGCAAGGGAGGGAACTGGAGAGAACCACTGTTCTGATGAAAAGGTATGCAGAACGTCTTACGCAGGTGTGCAACCGTTTTTCAACTCGGATTGGATTATGGTGTGGAAGAAAGTAAAGAGGGTTGAGAGGTGGGGGGAGGAGGGCGTGGGGGATGGGGAAGGGTGGGGGCGAGAGGTGTAGTAGTGTGTATGTGAAAGAGATCTGAAAGTGCTGATGCAGGTGGACGGAAGGTGGTTGACATAACTTCGTTGGGTTTAACGGACTTCAGTATCGGGAACGACACCACGTCGACACTTTAGACCAACTTTATAAACTCAAGTTTAAAAAGATGCACAAAACGGATAGAAGATGCTGAGAACTGAGGTGTGGGGAGGCTGGAGGTACCTGTTGCTTTGTCTATTATGTATCGAGCACTCTACATCTTCACAACATTTCTTTTTTTTTTTTTTTTGGATGCAGATGTCAAATGGTACTTTCCAGTCCTTTTTCTCTTGCTTTTGTCTTCCTTTTGGCACAAGTGTGTGTGTGTGTGTGTGTGTGTGTGTGTGTGTGTGTGTGTGTGTGTGTGTGTGTGTGTGTTCTCTCTCTCTCTCT
>JADBJO010003554.1:65000-67500 GCA_016801955.1 Conus betulinus
GCACGCACGCACGCACACACACACACACACACACACACACACACACACACACACACACACACAATTTGTTTGTGTAATAAGCAAAGAAAGAAAGCGTGCGTTCGTGCTTGTGTGTGTGTGTGTGTGTGTGTGTGGTGTGTGTGTGTGTGTGTGACACACAGAGAGAGAGAGAGAGAGAGAGAGAGAGAGAGAGAGAGAGAGAGAGACAGACAGACAGACAGACACAGACAGAGACAGAGACAGAGGGAGAGAGTGCGTTCGTGCTTGTGTGTGTGTGTGTGTGTGTGAGAGAGAGAGAGAAGAGAGAGAGAGAGAGAGAGAGAGAGAGAGAGAGAGAGAGAGAGAGAGAGAGAGAGAGAGGGGGGGGGGGGGGCTTTGAGGCTGAACAGTTTGTTTACTCCCTTTTATTCATCATTTCCCACGAAGACCATCAACAGAGTCCAAAAAATCCCTTCCCTCCCCCCCCCCCCCCCCCCACACACACACACACACCTCACCACAACTACACACCCCATCCCCATGCGCACTCCCACTCCGAAAAGCTTTTGATGTCACGGGTCTCACTAAACTTGCTCGAGCATCAAAAGGTCGGTCCCTATCGGGTATGGTGTATCAGCTGTGGTCAAAAGGTAACGAGTCGAATCAAATAATTTTGAAAGAAATCTGGAGAGATGCCACAAAAGAAATACTGCATCCAAAACTACGTATAAAAATATTACAAAACTGAAACATAATCCTTTCTGTGCGCGAAATATTTCAACAATGAAAGTAATCTATTTTGTACAAAAATATTACAAAATGTCACAAAACTGAAAAATAATCCATTCTGTACAAAAAACATGACAAAAAAACCGAAAGATATTCCATGACATACAAAAATGACTACAAAAATTAAAAATAAATGATTCTGTACAAAAATATTACAAAAATGTGGTTAAAAATAGTACATAAATGAAAAATAATCCGTCCTGTGCGAAGCTGTCAGAATTTATGTAATACTCAGGTGTTCTTTGCTGTGGACAGTGGAGTGTAGCGGTTTGGGTTGGCTTCGTAGGTAAAGCGACAGATTCTTGTCTCGAGGTGGGGGGGGTGGGGGGGGGGGGGGGGGGGAGGGGGGGGTCGATTTCCACTAAAGATGTCCCGCGTGCTAGAGTGATTTCATCTTCGGGGTTAATGCCTGTGTTGACCCAGGTCCCGTTTTAGATCTTCGGATGAGACGTGGAACCGAGGAACCGTGGTTGAACGCATGCATTACACACAAACAAAAACAAACAAACAAAGCTAGCAAACAAACAAACATGCATGCACATTAAATCCCATTTCCATATTTTCGAAAAGAGTAGGCCATCGTTTGCTGGTAGGATGGATGACATGAACGTAAAACGCATACACATTGGTATCGTCTTTATGAATCCCCCCCCCCCCCCCCCCCCCGCCGAAGACGGAGTGTAGCTATCTGAATGGGGGGGGGGGGGGGGGGGGGGGGTTAAAAGCGGTGGCATATGCAAATATCTCATCAGTGGCACACTTCGAAGTTTTATTTGAGGAATGACATGGGGTAAAACAACAACAACAACAACAACAACAACAACAACAATAATAATAACAGCAACAACAAGGGCGGGGGGGGAGGGGGGGGAGGGCTATCCTTGACAACCCAACATCATCGGTTGCGGACCCCCTCCGATTTAACATTATGGCACAGGGAAACAAAAAATGCCGTTGTGACTAAGTTTATACTGAAAAATTATCTGTGGCAAATCACACCTAAGAAATTTGTTGTGGTGAATTTTACAGATATAAATCTGTATGACGAATTTTAGTCGCAGAGAAGTCTGTTGATAACAATTTCACACTGAGAAATCTGTTGAGACGAATTTTATACAGATAAAAATATGTTGTGATGAATTTTACACAGAGAAATGTGTATTTGTGACCCGAATTTTACATTCCGAAACCTGTAATGAATTTTGCTCGCAGAAATCTGTTGTGACGAATTTTACACGCAGAAAACTGTTGTCACGAATTTATGCACGGAATCTGTTCTAATGAAAAACTTGCCAAACACAATACAACACACATTTTTTTTGTTTCGGGACTGACAGAACAAAAAGATTAAGTGTGAATACATTGCAATGAAGTACGAGACAGTGCAATATAGCAATGCAATACAGTGCAATGCAATACAATGCAATACAGAATATAGTGGATAAATTTTGTTTTCGAGCAATGAGACTTTTCTGGAAAGGATGTATTTTTGCCCACCATTTTTTTAAAAACAAAATTCACGTCCTGTGCCCCACCAGGCTTTTGACGAGGGAGTTTAACACTATATTACATTATACACTACACTACACTGCGTTACGTTGCACTACACTGCACTGCACTGCGCTAAGCTATACCGCACTACACTGCACTATGCTACATTACACTACACTACACCACTCCACACCACATCACACCAAAACACACTACACTACACTACACTACACTACACTAC
>JADBJO010003554.1:72500-77500 GCA_016801955.1 Conus betulinus
AGAAAATAAAACCATAAATGAAACAAGATTTATTAATTAAAAACGCAGATCTCTGTCAAAGTCAGACAGGTCCCATATCAATATTTTTGATCCCGAGGCCGGGATAGCTCAGTTGGTAAAGCGCCGGACTCGTGATCCTGGGGTTGCGGGGCTCGAATTTCGGTACAGGTTCTCTCCCCCCCCCCCCCCCCCGCCCCCCCCGATTAACATTGGTTCTGACTCCACGTCCCACACACTCCTTCGAATGAGACTATAAACCGAGGGTTCGTGTGTAAACGCACACACACGTAAAATCCCATCACCAACTTTCGGAAGAGAAGGCCAGTTTGGCCGATGGTATGGATGACACGTTACACATAGCATGCACCTTCCTCGAAGATGGAGTACGGCTGCCTTAATGGCTGTATAAAGAACGGTAATACACACAAAACACCACTGCCTGTCTATATAGGCAGTGTCCGCAGGAGTATCAGTCTGCATACGCAGAAACCAAAAAAAAAAAATGATTCGAAGTCTTCTCCAAAATGTAAGGAAAAAAAGAAAAATGGCGGAACAAACATACGAATGAAACGCCACTTTGTTGGCGATCATATTACAAGATAATATACCAAGCAAAAACCTTTGATTAAACGTGATTTTCTTCGTCTAGCTACTGATACTAATAATTCTTACAATTACTATTATTAAAACGTAACAGTAATAATTTTAATGGTTGTGATGGTGATAGTTGACGATTATGGATGAAGGAAAAGATACAAGAAAATTCCCGGGAAGACAAAGTTTGATTCGTTATCAATTTATTAAAGAATTTATAGCAACTTCACAATGCTTTGAAAAATATCAATTTTTCTGTGGCTGTTTCAACTGACAGGAAATATTATACGTCTGAAACATATAACATGTCAAGTTTCTCCTTTTTATGTATAAAAAGAAGGGGAGAACATGAACAATATTGATACATGACCCAAATCCAAAGCAAATTATTAATCGAGAAAATGGTTTGCTGTGCAAAAAACAACGCGTTACAAAAAAAAGCCCAGAGTTCAATGATTGGCCCAGAGTTGCTTCCCTTGGTATTTAGTCCTAAGCAAAAGGGGAAAATTGCTGGAGGAACGAGTGGTTGGGAAGGGAGATTGTCCCATGTTTCAACACCTTGTCGTTTGCTTTGTACGTGAAGTGCTCTTTCGTTCCCAGAGCTTTTCTTCAAAGTGGGTTCATTCTCTTTAATAGTACAAAAGTTCGGAAGGTGTCGGTAAATATGTCACTGGTGGGTGAATCGGGCATAGCAGGTAGAGCAGGTGACCTTTATTTGTTGGAAAGTGTGTGTGTGTGTGTGCGTGTGTGTGTGTGTGTGTGTGTGTGTGTGTGTGTGTGTGTGTGTGTGAGGGAGTGGGGTGTGTTCGTATGGAGATGTGTGTGTGTGTGTGTGGTGTGTGCTGTGTGTGTGTGTGTGCGTGCGCGCGCGCACGCATGGAGTGTGTATGTGTGTTGTGTGTGTGTGTGTGTGTGTGTGTGTGTGTGTGTGTGTGTGTGTGTGAGGGAGTGGGTGTGTTCGTATGAAAGATGTGTGTGTGTGTGTGTGTGTGTGTGTGTGTGTGTGTGTGTGTGTGTGTGAGTGAATTATGTTCCATTTTTTAAGTGAAAAATGTTGACATTCTGTTCATAATGTTCTCTTAAATATCACGTAATGCTGTGATAATCTCTCTCTCTCTCTCTCTCTCTCTCTCTCTCCTCTCTCTCCTCTCTCTCTCCTCTCTCTCTCTCTCTCTCATACTGCCGAGCATGTTTGTACACACACACACCACACACACAAACACACACCCACACACAACCACACAACACACACACACACACACATACGAACACCCCACCCCCACTTCCAACACACCCCACACCCACTCATCATCCTGCCACCTCCTCCAGCCCCCCTCTCCCCCCTCCGCCCCCCTTCTTTCCCCTCCCCCCCTCCCCCCCCCCCCTCCCCCCCCCCCACACACACACACTCACACGCATACAACTCACAACAACACCACCCGCGTGACAGATGTCAAAATGGCCGTACCAGCAGCATCCTTCAGCCGTCCAAGTTAGGTTACCTGTTTCCCCCCCACCTGCTGGTTTCCGCCGCTCCCTGCGTCACTTTCAGCTCGTGTGTTGTCCCCCTTAGTGCCTGCCGCCCGCCTGCAAGCGCATGCGCCATGGGCTCAGTAATGGTCCCAGGCCTCCTGTTGAGGCTGAAGATGAGATCATTACGCGTCTGGTACCCACGTGCCAGGACACGTTGTGGAACCAGAGTAACACGACTCCGGTGTCAGTTTCAGTTTCTGCCAGGGAAGTGGGGGGTGGAGGAGCATGAGGGTTTTAGAAACAAAAAAGGCCAAACACACACACACACACACATACACACATACGCACGCGCACACACTCACACACACACACACACACACACACACACACACACACACACACACACACACACACGCACGCACGCACGCACGCACGCACGCACACATACGCACGCGTACACACACACACACACACACAACACACACACACACACACACACACACACACACACACAGAGAGAAATGAAAAAACACAGGGGAATGTTGAATGGGAGAGGGAGACTAGAGAGAGAGAGAGAGAGAGAGAGAGAGAGAGAGAGAGAGGTGGGTTAAGGGGTAGAGGTAGAGGCGGGGGTGGGGGTGCGGAAAATAGAGAGTGGGAAAGGAAAACGAGGATGAGAGAGAGAGGAGTTGGGGGGGGGGGGGGGGGAGGAGGACGGAGAGATTCAGCAAGAGACAGGGGGAAAGAGACATAGGTAGAAATAGAGAGAGCATGATGGAGAGAGAGAGAGAGAGGAGAGAGAGAGAGAGAGAGAGAGAGAGAGAGAGAGAGAGAGAGAGATTGACAGAGACAGAGTCAGAGAGAGAGGGGGAGGGAGGGAGAGATAGAGAAAGTGTATGTGTGTGTGTGTGTGTGTGTGGTGTGTGTGTGTGTGTGTTGTGTTTGTGTGTGTGTGCGCGTGTGCGTGCGTATGCACAGACAGACAGACAGACAGACAGACAAATATGACAGACGGAGAATGTTTTCTCGTGTCAGTGCGTATCTGCGCAGATGTGCGCGACAGGTAGCGAAGGAGCTGGTGAAAGAGAGAGAGAGAGAGAGAGAGAGAGAGAGAGAGAGAGAGAGAGAGAGAGAGAGAGAGAGAGGCAGAGGCGGGGATTGCAAACAGAATGCAGAGAGAAAGAGGAGAGATGGGGGCTAATCAAGTGCCCGGTTATTATTATTATTATTATTATACGGGCATTAACTGCTGTGAAGTTTGGTTTGGAACCGAAAGATAGCGTGAAAGAAGCTGGCGCGACACGTGAACAACGAGGCGAAAGTCCACACGCCCATCTGTTCACACGCGCAGTCAGGCGGCACGACCTATTTCCCCACATTTTCCGCGCTGGAGCATGCTCACATAAGCCCACAATATCACACACACTCGCACTTACACATGCACATGCACTTCTTCTGCGCGCGTGCGCGCGCACACACACGCGCGCACGCGCGCGGGATGCGCAACACACACACTCACAGACACATACACACACATACACACACACAGACATACAGACACACACACACACACACACACACACACACACACACAACACACACACACACACACACACACACACACTCCCACACTCTCTCTCTCTCTCTCTCTCTCTCTTCTCACACACACACACACACACACACAACACACACACACACACACACACACACACACACACACACACAGAGGAGAGAGAGAGAGAGAGAGAGAGAGAGAGAGAGAGAGAGAGAGAGAGAGAGAGAGGTGTCGGGACTTGTGAAAATGCCGTGTGATGATGATTCATTCCACATAAAGCATTCCCATACTGAGTGTCGGGGAATTTGGAATATACCATGTGACGATGTATCGCTCAGCATGAATATACTTCTTTTTTTTTCTTTTTTTTTTTTTTTTTTTGAGTAGACAGTCCCCTACAGACACTGATCAAAGATGTTCCTCCGGATTCCATTTTTAAACTTTAAGCTTTCATTTTATTTATTTTTTTTTCTTATTTTTCTTTCTTTATTTATTTTTGTTGTTGTAGTTGTTGTGATGTAGTTGCAAAGTGAGACGACTGCAGGCGGAAATCTACACACAAATCTTAAATAAATGTTAGCGAACCGCCAAAAGATACGTGGACAAACGAGTCACAAGACAAAAAACAGGACGCGTTTCGACCCTCCTAGGTCTTCTTCAGGCAAAGACACAAACAACGGAGACAATGAAAATGAACGAGTTTGTCACTTAGCTTTTTGCCTGAAAGAGACCTGAGGGGTTGAAACGCGTCGTGTTTTGTCTTGTGACTCGTTTGTCCACGTTTCCCTTGGCGGTTCGCTAACATTTATTCAAAATTTTTGTTGTTGGTGTTACTTGTTTGTTTAGAGAAAGAATATTTCTTATGGCATGGTCAATACTAGTTCAAGTAAGGCCAAGACTACGTTGAATGTCATTGTCAAGCCCTAAACCTCTCCCCCCCCCCCTTTCCTCACATACACACCCCTCCTACCCTCCCCCTCTCTCTCTCCCTCTCTTCTCTCTCTCTCTCTCTCTCTCCTCTCTCTCTCTCTCTCTCTCTCTCTCTCTCTCCTCTACATAGTGTCCATTCCTCTTCGGGTTTCTACTGCTATGGTTGTCTTCCTCATGAAAATACTTTGTTGTACATGAATACTATCTATGCATGACTTAATTCTGTTGTGGTGTGATTTGTGTATTGTGTTGGGTTACATTTTGTAGAATGTATTGTTTCTGAAAGGGAAAAAAAAATCCAGAGAAAAGAAACAACAGTGTTTGGTTTGAGAACGAATAGGTTAAGATTAAGGTTGTCTTTTCATTTCTAAACCAGCATTGCATGTAGAATGTGTTGTTTCTGAAATGAAACAAAAAAACAAAAAAACAACGTCCCAGAAAAAGAAAC
>JADBJO010003554.1:80000-85000 GCA_016801955.1 Conus betulinus
GAGAGAAGCGGGGGGGGGGGGGGGGGGGGGGGGGAAGGGAGTGGAGGGAGAGGGGGGTGGAGATGGGTAGGATGGGTTGGTTGGAAACCACCCACGGGCGAAGAAGAGGACTGGACCTCCTGTTCCTCCTAATCCTGCCGTTATGAATAAATTAAAAGACTTCTGTGGCGCAATGCCGGCTCTCGAGCGAGCCAACGAGGGCAGGAGACCCCGACCCCCTGCCAGCCGCCGCCGCCGCCGCCGCCGCCGCCCGCGTGCTGTAGGAGAACGAATCGAACCGTTATGTCGTCACCAATTAGCGCGTCATCGGCGCGTGACGTGATAGGGGTGGGGTGAACAACACGCGCAGGGTCCGGGACCAGCTCTAACGAGCTTCGTTTAACAAGTCGACAGATGAGGCCGCACTCCACTCCGGGGCTCACTCTTTCAAGCAGTCGGTATCTCGCTCACATCTCGTCTGTGTTTGAGAGTGATTAGGGTCGGAGAAGGAGGAAGAGGAGGAGGAGGAGGAGGAGGTGGAGTTAGAGGAGGAGGAGGGACAGAAGGGGTGAGCATCTGTGTGTGTGTGTGTGTGTGTGTGTGTGTGTGTGTGTGTGTGTGTGTGAGAGAGAGAGAGAAGAAGAGAAGAAGAAGAAGAAGAAGAAGAAGAAGAGAGAAGAAGAGAGAAGAGAGAGACGAGAGAGAGAGAGAGAGAGAGAGGAGAGAGAGAGAGAGAGAGGAGAGAGAGAGAGTAAGAATAATTTATTCAAAAAGCCCATGGCCCCATCTGAAGGGGTCAAGTATATGAAGCGTACATAACAATGTAGAAATCACAATCAATATGATCAGTTTTATACACGCTATATCCATGTCAAACATACAGTTTTATACACGTTATATCTATGTTAAAACGTACAGTTTTATACACGCTATGTCTATGTCAAACGTACAGTTTTACACACGCTATATCTATGTCAAACGTACAGTTTTATACACGCTATATCTATGTCAAACGTACAGTTTATACACGCTATATCTATGTAAAACGTACAGTTTTATACACGCTATATCTATGTCAAACGTACAGTTTTACACACAGCATTTCTATGTCAAACGTACAAACTGTTTACTTGCCTTGTACTCATTGAGAAAAGAAAAGCTTTAATATGTTGAAATGATGTACAGTGGGAAGTTGCTAGGTTTCTTGAAAGAGAGAGAGAGAGAGAGAGAGAGAGAGAGAGAGAGAGAGAGAGAGAGAGAGAGAGAGAGAGAGAGAGAGACAGACAGACAGACAGACAGACAGACAGACAGAGACAGGCAGAGACAGAGAGAGAGACAGAGAGGGAGAGACAGACAGACAGACAGACAGACAGACAGACAGAGAGAGAGAGAGAGAGAGAGAGGGGAGAGAGAGAGAGAGAGAGAGAGAGAGAGAGAGAGAGAGAGCAGACCTGAACCCGACACGCTGTCGAGTCTTCAGGGAACAGTCCCTGAAAATCGGTTTGATTTCGTTTGGTGCTGGTGCTGACTCTTCAGAGAGCAGCGAAGCTTTCAGTCTTTTTAAACACTGCCATTGTTCGGCAAGACCCCCAAAGGGAGGGAGGGAGGAAAGCTGGGAGGGAGAGAGAGAGAGGGAGGAGGGTCCGCGGTGAGGGCTTCTCAAGAGCGTTCCTCTTAGTTCCCTCCCTTGTTCAGCCCCATACTTCCTGGTTGGGACCAGCAGCCAAACGAGACTCTTACGATGCAATGATTAGGGGACAGCAATCTGTCAGAGAAATTACATCACGATAATCACTGTCTGGGAGACACATCTGTGAGTTTTAAAACAAAAAACAAAAACAAAGAAGGTATGCAACATATGTAACAGTGTGTGTGTGTGTGGTGTGTGTGTGTGGTGTGTGTGTGTTCCTTGTGTGTGTGTGTGTGTGTGTGTGTGTGTGTGTGTGTGTGTGTGTGTGTGTGTTATGTTTATGACTCGTAAACGCCGACGTGTGTGTGTGTGTGTGTGTGTGTGTGTGTGTGTGTGTGTGTGTGTGTGTGTGGTGTTTTCTAGATTTGAATTGTTTAAAACTTGTAAAGCGCCCTGTAGCTACGTTGTTAGGATGGACGCTATAGAAATTGTCCTCATTACCATTATTATTATCTTATTAAAAAAAAAGCAAAAAGAGGAAAATGGAAAAAAAAAAGAAACAAAAGCCAGAAAGATAGGAAAGAATTAAAAGGTTTTGGAGGTTCAAAAGAGCAAACCTGTTTGTTTCTTCGTTCTGGTGTTGTCGTTGTGTTCGTTAATGATGTAATTGTTACCGCTGTCGTTGTTGTTGCTTATTATTATGATAACATTATTATTATTATCATCATCATCATTATTATATTATTATCATCATTATTATATTATCTTTGGTGTTGCTATTACTGCTGCTGTTTGTTAATTGCTGTCTGTCATACTGTTTGCTTGTGTGTTTATTTACTTTATTCTAGGTACCGGTTATTTATTAGCTGTTCCAAACTGCTGGAATCACCAACGCAAACATCTGCGAACATCGACAGATGCTTTTGAGGGTTTGTTTTTTTTTTTTTTTTTTTTCGTTTTTTTTAAAAACCAGATTTTAAATATTATCTTTCGTAGAATTTTCACAAAGGTGTTTTTTTTTATTTATTTATTTATTTATTTTTTTACAAATAAGCATTGGCTCATTGTTTTGACAAGAAAGTGAAAGATCAAGTTTGGTATCGTTTTCAGGGGGTAAAAAATATATATACAGAATATTCCGTAGAGTGGAAACCTGCACAAAACTGCAAATGTGGAATACAACAATATTAAAGCTATAACGTGAAAAAGACTTTTTTTATTTCACACAACAAAAATCAAGGGAAGGTAATCGCCTATCTATGCATAGCGAACAGAGTTACCTTTGCACAGTTGATGGGTCAAGCAAATAGGTCTAGAGAGTCAAATATTTGACTGGAAGAGCACCTCAGTGTAACGATCGTGGTAATGACTGTCTGCATATCAGTCTAACATATATATCCCATGGTCAGATCTGAAACCAAAAATTAATGATTATGTCACAGACCTCTGGCAGGAGGATTGGACTACACAAACGGATAACAAACTCTTTCGATCCATCCAAACCTAAAGGAGTTCCTCTCATCCACGTCTGGTGGTCGTAAAGAAGAAAACAGTTCTGTACCGGCTGCACACCGGCCATTCGTATTTTACTCATTCATACCTTTTAAAGAGTGAAGAAGCTCCATGGTGCATTCCGTGTCATGTGCCACTCACAATGAAACATATTTTTTAGAGTGCTGGGACTTGCATGATGTGAGACACTTACATTTTACAGCAGATTCCATGAAAACCTTGTTCAGAGATGTTCCGCCTGACGCGATCTTTGAGTTCTTAAAAGAGATTAACATTTTTCATCAGATCTGAGATTTTACAGTGGAAAGATTTTTCGGATGGTTTTTTCGAAGATGCATTTTAAAGAATTGTGGGAATGAATGACTTGTGAGTTGATTTTAACGTGGTGACTGCTCTGATGTGGCCCTTTGTGGTCGGCCGGGCTATAATCAACATTATCTTACATTATCTTATCCTGTCTGCATATCAGGCGCACCGTTTCACATCCATTTTCTAGATTCTGGTTAATCTGTTAAAACTCTGTTTGGCATTTTCTAGATCTCTGGTTAATCTGTTTAAATTGGCATTTTCTAGATCTTGGTTAATCTGTTTCCCTGAGCATTTTCTATCTCTGGTTAATCTGTTAAACTCATTGATAGGGCAAAATTGCTTCAGGCGCGCCCGAAAGCGGCATATGTCCCATAAAAACGGCGAGGTCATTCTTGCTGAACGGAAGCTGTAACACAGATTATTTCCCTTACAGATTTCCCAACATCGCCTTTCGCTTCGTGAATTTGAAACATTAAGTGTTAGCACACCGCCAAACTACCAGATCAAATTTTGGTTCGTGGTTAGCTCTTTTGGCCTCAGTTACACTTGAGTTCACGGGTCACATTTAAAAAAAAAAAAAAAAAAAAAAAAAAAAAAAAAAAAAAAAGCCACACTTTTCCGGCAGATCAGGTGACCTATCTGGCTTCACACCCCCGAACGACGACAACACGTTAAAGTGAACAGCCTTTTTTTTTTCCTTATTGTAGGAGAGAGTGTGGTGATAGTGGCCGCGGGATTCGGATGTGAATGCGAACTAGGTACTGTACCGTCAAAATGCCGGAGTCTCTTTCTGTACAAAGAGCTCCCACGTTACATCTGAACGTAATCATCTAACCAACGAGAGAGAGAGAGAGAGAGAGAGAGAGAGAGAGAGAGAGAGAGAGAGAGAGCGTAATTTTGCTGACAAAATCAGAACCTTGCACATGCATCTCATTCCTGACATACAGTCACAGATATTAAGCCCTTCTCCCACTGAAGTAGACCTTCAAACCCAGATACCACCCAAACCACCGCGAACAAACGGCTTCGCAGGAGATAAAAGAACAAAAATAGCCAGGGTACGCGCGCCTCGCAGCGGGAGACACGTCACATCTTCGTCCAGCACGGGAATGTTGGCAGCCTGGCCGACCATAATCGAGGAAGTCATTTCAGGTTAAAAAAAAAAAAAAAAAAAAAAAAAAACCCAACAAAAAAGCCGAAGGAGAGCTTGACAGCAGGTCTTCTGAAGCCCCCCCCCCCCCCCCCCCCCCCCCCAGTCAAGTGTTTCGGTCCTGAACTTCTTACACTCAAAAGCGGCCGGGTTAAGACTCCTAGATACTCGCTCCTTTGCTGTGAGAAAATTCTTTTTTTCTTTTTTTTTTTTTTTTGTTCCTGACGACACGGAGATTCGAACCAGCAGGATGGATGTGTGAGCTTCTCAAAGCGTTGCCATCTTAGACAGAAAGAGGTCTTACCCACATCGGCTCAGCTTTAGGCACTTTTGTTTTATTTAAGTTGGGATCATTTCAAAACCGATGAAGTCCACTGTTGTTCCATCTAGACCAGATCCAGTTAGTAAGGCAAGGCAAGG
>JADBJO010003554.1:90000-95000 GCA_016801955.1 Conus betulinus
CCCCCCCCACTCCCACTCCCAACCACCCT
Organism: Conus betulinus; assembly: GCA_016801955.1. Classification (NCBI taxonomy): domain Eukaryota; kingdom Metazoa; phylum Mollusca; class Gastropoda; order Neogastropoda; family Conidae; genus Conus; species Conus betulinus. The sequence goes on from JADBJO010003554.1 coordinate 90,030, forward strand.
CTTCTTCCTCCAGTATGACGCATGGTATGACGTTATTGTCTCAACAGATTTCCATGCGCGATTTTCGTGGGCAGATGTCTTAGGGGAGAATGTATCCCCTAAAGAGTTGCATTACAGTTTTTTTTTGTTTGTTTGATGGGTTTTTTTGTTGTTGTTGTTTGTTGTTTGTTTGTTTGTAACTGCACGTTTGTTTGTTTGTAACTGCATATGAATATTGTGCTGTTAATCTTTTTGTTGACTCCACAAAAGATTTTGCTTTTTCGTTATTGTCCACAATCTTGCCACTGAGAACTGCATTGTAGTTGTGTGTGTTCTTTACCTGCGCTTCGAGAATGTTGTACTCGGCACTTGAGTCTGCCGTCCGCGAAAAACTTTCACACACAGAGGCACGCAGCGCACACGCACACACACACACACACACACACACACACACACACACACACACACACACACACACACAGGCGCGCACACACACACGCGCGCGCGCGCGTAGAAATCGCTCTCTAGAAATCTCTCTCTCTCTCTCTCTCTCTCTCTCTCTCTCTCTCTCTCTCTCTCTCCCTCTCTCTCTCTCTCTCTCTCAATAAATCTAATCTTGAGAATACAAGAAGAAACAACGACACTTACAACGACGAACGAAATATACACGATCAATGGGTTATAGCAGTAGTAGTAGTAGTAGTAGTAGTAGCAGCAGTAGCAGTAGTAGTAGCAATAGCAGTAGCAGTAGTAGAGTGATGATAGTAGTGTAGTTATAGTAGTAGTAGTAGTTGTAGTAGTAATGGCGGTGGTAGCAGCATTCGCAGTCGTAATAATAGTAGTGTAGTAGTAGTAGTAGCAGCAGCAGCAGCAGTAGAAGCAGCAACAACACACAACACCAACAAACAAACACTAAACTGACGCTCGCGCTCATCCTTCATTTTTATTCTCTCTGTGTATGTGCAGAACCAAGTGGAAGCGACAGACGGCCGTGGGTCTGGAACTTCTGGCGGAGGCCGGCAACTACGCCGCCGTCCAGCGCATGCTGCAGACCAACCCCTACTGGGCCTCCTACACCCCCATGTCGCGGCGCTGCTGGGCGGTGCCGCCGATTCCATGCACTACTACCGTAGCACGATGGCCGCGGCCGCCGCTGCCGCCGCCGCGTCGGGAAATATGCCGCCCGGCGTGACGCGGCCTGTGGCTGTGCCGCGAGTCTTCATGCCTTCGCCTGTGGCGGCCACGTCACACAACGTCAACTCTCTGGCGCCGCCGCCTCCGCACTGACGTCATCGTTGAGGCGTGTGGAGTCTGTGTGATTTTCTTTTTTTTTTTTTTTTTTTTTTTCATTCTTTAACTGGAATGGGAAAAAAAATTGTGGTGACGTCATTTCCTGGACACTCTGGGGTTTCCGCGTTCTTAGTATTATCAGTGGATTGTACAAAAGAACCAAACGATCAATAGAATTGTTGTTATTAGGAATCACGGATGGTACGTCTGATATAAGATGTGTGTGTGTGTGTGTGTGTGTGTGTGTGTGTGTGTGTGTGTGTGCGCGCGCTGCGCGCGCATGCGTGTGTGACCGTGTGTGTGTGCCTCTGTGTGTGTGTGTGTGAGAGAGAGAGAGAGAGAGAGAGAGAGAGAGAGAGAGAAATAGATTTAGTGTTGTGTGGTCAACTGCGAATCTTCTACACTGACGTCACAGCCGGGGATTATTGTGACGTATTTTTGTTTAGGGGAGACAAGCAGGTACAATGTATAGGTCCCTGATTTTGGACTGTTGTTTGCTTGTTCGGAGTGCTGGAAGATTCCTGTTCAAAAGAAACAATACCTTTGGTTTTAAGATCGCCGTCCCTGTCCTTTGTGACGTTGTTTCTGTATGTGTGTGTTTTGCCTTTGGCTGTTCGTTAACATGCTAATTTAATCTGGAAAACATTTCAGTTTTCTTCCCGAATATTTGTCGAAAATCAGGCTTCAGTATAAAATTTTGTGTAAAATATTAGTTTTTGGATGGGTGAAAAGACGTTACAGTTTTCTTTTCTCTGCATTTCCTCCTCAGCTTATATGAGATATAATTAAAAGTGCCAGAGAACTCTTTTAGTAAAACTGTCAGAAGCATTTTTCGTACAGATTACGAGAGAAGCCCCCCCCCCCCCCCCCCCCCCCCCCCCCCCCCGCAAAATGTTTGTTTGTTTGTTTGGGCTAAAAAAAAAAAAAAAAAATTCAATTTGATAAAAGTGAGGGTTGACTGCCAGAACCCACTATCTCCCTTTTATATATGTGAGATACTGGGTTCTGGCAGTATCATTCTGTTGTTAATAAGGTTTACTGATTAGCTTACATGCTTTCAAAATGCTATTAAGACCTATATATATTACAGTTAACTCTTGTACCATGATCTTCAATTTTATATATGAAAACCAGTATATCATGTTTGGTTCAGGTTATATTTCAGTTGGGTGAGAATTTTGAATTTATGACATTAAAAAAGAAAAGAAAAGCAAATAAGCAATGGTGCTATTAGAAACAAACAAAAAGTCAAAATTCCATATGGGCTAGCAGGCTCTATTTGTTCCCTTCCCAATGGCCTCGTTTTCATTCAACGCCTATCTTGCGCCGAATACGAGAAGATACGTGATTGTACGTTCTTCGTTTTCATTGTCCCTGAATGTTCTCTCGCCTGGAACAGCTTAGTGCTCGGGACCCCAGTGTGAACTGTCTCACTTCTTCAGTCGCCACAGCCCTGAACATATTTCTCCCTCCACCCACCCCCCCCCAATCATTCCCCCTCCCCCCCCCCCCCCCCCCCCACCCCCCACCTTTTCGTCCCGCTTTCGATGGTCAGCAGGGCTATCAACAACGTGAATCATTATTACTTCAGTTGTCAGATTTGCACACAGGAAAAAAAAAAAAGCTAGTATGTTACAAATTCCAACAAGATAAGAAAGAAAGATTTTTTTTTTTTTAAGTATGAAGACTTTCTGAAACAAAGACAGATGAACGGGCCAAAACAAAACAAAAAAAAAAACAAACAAACAACAACCACCACCACCACAACAAAACAGTAGACTACGATAACGACAGAAATTGTATTGTTACCCCTCTCCTTCCCTCTGCCTCCAGGAATATGACAAAAGGCATAAACAATATCAAGAAGAGAATGGGGGAAGAGAAGGGCGGAGGGACGGGGGGACAGGAGGCGGGTGGGGAAGGGAGGGGTGTGTGGGGGAGGGGGAGGGGGGTGTGGGGGGGCGCGAAGGAAGGTCAGGGGGAGAGGGGTGGGAAGGCTATCCAGCACCATACCGATACTACCAGAACGACGACACGTTCAACCTGGCTTTTCAAAAAAAAAAAAAAAAAGATGATGATCCGTTTTGTCGTCCACGCTCACGTCCCAGCAGAGAGAGAGAGAGAGAGAGAGAGAGAGAGAGAGAGAGAGAGAGAGAGAGAGAGAGAGAGAGAGAGAGAATATGTCGGTCTTCAATGATTATTATTTCATCATTACTATTATTATTATTATCATTGTTTTTATTATTATCATGATCGTCATTATTAACTCCCTTTGTCCCCCTACCCAACGGCCTCGTTTTCATTCAACGGGCATCTTGCGCCGAACATGAGAAGATAAGTGATTGTTCGTTCCTTGCTTTCCTTGTCCGGAATGTTGTGTGCATCTTGCCTGAAGAAGACCTAAGAGGACGAAACGCGTCGTGTTTTTGTCTTGTATTTTTGTCTGTCCTTGTTTCGGGCAAACTCACTGAGAACTTTTCTGAAAATTGGTTTTCCATTTCCGCCTGCAGGCACCTCACTTTGAAGCAAAACAGTCTTTTATATTAAGAGTGTCAGCGGGGATTCGAACCTGTTACACTTTGTGAATGTTAGCTTGGTACTGTACCACTGAGCCAATGGACATCCAAGACCAAGCAGCGAATATAAGATTTAAAAAAAAAAAAAAAAAATTGCGTGCCTGAGGTTCAAATCCATGATACAAGATTTGATTTCAGGTCATCTCCCAAGGGATAAATGACACCGAAGATATAGATATAAAAATGAACGAAGAAGTAAGTCAATTTGATAGATATATGAATAAATAGATAAACTGATGAGTTTTTTTTTTTTTTAAACCTAAATGAATACATGAATAGATGAATAGAATAGAAAAACTAACCAAATAGATGACTAAAGTAATAAATTAATAAATCGACTAATTTTTCTGATCGTGTCACCCCCCCCCCCCCCCCCCCCCCCCCCACACACACACACACACACACATTGCAAAGCATACAAAAGAAAGAGCGACAAGCATAACAATAATTCAACAGGTGAGACTTCCTACTGGTCAAACACCCGGAAAGTGGGTTATTTTTTTTTTTTCGTAAACCCACTATTTCTATATATACCGTTTGTTTTCGCGTTTATCCGGCATATTTTTGCTGTGGGAAACCTTTTATTTGTAAATCACCTAGACCCTTTATATAACTGATTAAAATTGAGAAAGTCCAACATTTCATACATAGATTTCGGAAAAAAAATGTTTTCAAAATATCGAAAAAATGTTAAAACAAAACAAAAACAAAAGTTGTAAAATATGCTACTTTGCTTTAAGTGGTGAGTTTACCCTTAGAATGCCATACGTAAACTTTGCATTCTTTCCGACCATAATTATAAACGCTCTCAAGAATCCATCTAAAAAGTTAATAAACCCAGTTCAGGGGTTGTGCTGTGTGTGTGTGTGTGTGTGTGTGTGTGTCTCTGTGTGTGTGTGTGTGTGTGTGTGTGTGTGTGTGTGTTGACTGTGACAAGCATTCCAGTCGCGAATGGTAGGATTTGAAAGGGTGGAACGACCACATTTATACAATTATAGGAAGCCTTCAATTAAAAGCGAAAGCTTGGAAAATACGAACGTTTGTGGAGTGGGAATGGAACTGCGGGATTTTTCTACTTGGATATATATATATATATATATATATATATATATATATATATATTTAT
>JADBJO010003554.1:107500-150000 GCA_016801955.1 Conus betulinus
TAGTTTGTTTTCGTCCCGTAACTTTGTTTTTCTCTCCTCTTGCTCCTCTACCCCCCCCCCCCCCCCCCCCCCCCGCCTCCTCCTCCTCTCTCTCTCTCTCTCTCTCTCTCTCTCTCTCTCTTTATCTCTCTCTTTGCCGTAAGGCGGATTTTTTTTTTTTTCTTCTCTTTCTCTTGGATGGCGAGAGAGAGAGAGAGAGAGAGAGAGAGAGACGGTCGGTGAGGTAGAGAGAGGTAGGGCTTGGGGGGTGGGGGTGGGGGTGGGGGGTGGGGTGGGGGGAGGGAGCGGGGAGAGAATAAATTTCTCCTTTGTCCGGCCTGGGCTATTGCTAAATGGTAATGCGATTGTGTAAACGATAGCTTCCGGGCCTAAGGCTAATGCAAGCTTTGTGCGCAAAGACCTCAACCGGGGCTGGACGCTTTTGAAGAGAAGCTAAGTGTCATTGACAAATCTTGAAGAGGGGAGGGGAGGGGAGGGGAGGGGAGGGGGGACGTGCCTTCACCGACCTGGAGGGGGGGGAGAATTTAAAACAATTTGCTCTCGCTGAATGGCGATCAGAAAGTTCGATAAACACCAAATGAATTCGATTAGCTACACTACTGGCCCGTGGACGGCTGCGGGAGGAATCGCTTCGCGGTTTCTTTTAGAGGAGAAGAAAAGGGGAGCTAATCTGCTCAATTTGTGCCGAGGCAGGGACTGGGAGGTTGTTAGTGCCAGCGTTCAAGAAGGAAGCGGGGGGGGGGGGGGGGGGGGGGGGGGGGGGGGGGAGGGAAAGGGGGAGGGGGCTGAGAGGGATAGGGAGGGTGGGGAATGGGGTGGGGGTGGAGGGAGGGTAAGGGGGGGTGGGGGGGAGGAGGGGGGGGGGGGGGGAGACTGAATGGAAGTCGGCTTCTCCGGCTTTTCCGTGCTAAAGTTCGTTGTCAACACGTATCACTGCTTTAAAGGTTGAATGTATTTTTGTTGGGCGAGGCGCCTGACTGGCTAAGTTCGTTATATAGAGCAAGCGAGCTCGTCAGGTCTGAAGGTTGCCGGTTCGAATCCCTTGGCGCAAAAAAAAAAAAAAAAAAAAAAAAAATTAAAAAAAAAAAAAAAAAAAAAAGGAAAAAAAAAAAAGCATTCTTGCTGCCTGTCTTCATGTGTTGTCATTCTGGTGGGCACGGTGTAGTTTCAGACAGGTCCCCTACCACAGACTCTCATGTGTCAGCCATTACTGCCGCCGTTTATTGCCTCATGATGCTAATTTTTACGAAAAATGTTTTGCCAGTTTAACAGAATACGGTAAAATTAGAGCGTGGACAAAATAGCATCGAAACCTTCTTGGAAACAAATTAGATCACCGAGGTAACAAGAAAATCTAAGATGCAACCTAAAATTTTAAACAAAATCCTTTTTGTGACTCGATTCTTTTCTTTCTGTTTCTCTTCTCGTTTCCCCCCCCCCCCCCCCCCCCCCCCCCCCTTTTAATCCATAATCATTACTGACCACACGAGGCCTTTTCAAAGCTGTCACCACGTAGGGAAGAGTCGTTGGTGGGGTGGAGACAGGAGGTGGGGGGGGGGTGGGGTGAAGTTTTGTCATGCAGGAAAACAACAACAATGAACACATACTACTTACGAAATCAACATTGAATTTGGAACACGGTAACTAATCTACGCTTAATTAAAGCAGATACAACTGGGCCTTTGCTGAAGGCGAAATGCATTTCCCTTCATTCTTTTCATCTACAGAGTACAAAACTATATCTGCAAATTTCATCAAAAACGTCGACCATGCTTTTTTTTTGTTTTTGTTTTTTTGCAAAAAAACCGTTTGAGCAAATATACACAACAAAATGCACAGCTAGCGCTTGGGACAGCCAGTACAGTCTCAATATCTGTTCGCGAAACTGACAAAAAAAGGCATGGCATGCTATGAAATTTTAGTGAGAGAGAGGAAGAAAAAAAAACTGTTACAAACACATCTGTAATATCTACAAAGACAGAGAAACTGTGGCTAACAGTCGAGGAAGACAACAATAAATCTGAAAAATGGGCCGAGTCAAGCAAAGCAGCAGAAAAGAGGAAATTATTGTCACAGAAGACATTACTGGCACAGAATCACAGGAAGATGACGATGCAGCTTACACTGAAAAAAAAATACTCAGCATCAAAACAGCGATCTTTTGACGTAGAAATACATAGTTGAAACTTGAGACCAGGCAAAACTTGCTTTCAATGGCGAGTGTCAACGTTTCATAGCTTGTTGCCATAGCGATGAGCGAGGCTAGAAATAATAAGCGAGAGTTCTTGAGGGTTCCCGCGCATGCGAGAGTAAATGGCCGGCAATAGTAGTGATTCGTGCACGAAAAGCAGCAGTAACGTTCTCGGAAGGTGCATGCAAAAACAACGCACTGACCCTTCAACAACTACGAGACCTTGAAGAAGTAGCTGAACATTTCATCTGATTTAGTCTTGTGTCCGTTTCTTTTCTCCCCTCGTCTCTTCCCTCCCTCGTCGCAAACCAGCCAATCGTGAGCTCTCGCATCGATCTATGACACTCGTCTGGGTTGAATTACCTTGGTACCCAAGAGAAGATCACTCTCGCCACACTTCCTGCTCGCCTGCAGAACCAGCACTCATCACCAAACTGGTCAATGCCGCCAATTCTGACTAATCATATGGAGGTTTAGAGAATTCGACAAATCACGGTGACCGACATACTTCAATACTTTCAAAGAACAGAGAAGGAGATAAAAAAAAAGTTTAATTACGCAATTTTATTTCTAGTATTTTCTTTCCGTTTTAAACCCACTTCATCTTCAAGATGGTAAAAAATATGTATTACCTCAGAGGGCGGGTGGTCAAAGAAAATCCTTCCACATCAAGCACAACAATGATGATATCCTCTGACTGACAGGAAAAGCCGATGGCTTTATCACAACTTCCAAATGTAGTTGAGTCATTGTTCTTTGTCCTTTATTTTTATTTGTCCCTCCTGACTGTCTAGCATGTTAAAAATCTCAGGGTCGAAAACGCGTAGCTCCTGTTTCGTCATGTCTTCATTGCATGTGCTTGGCAGTGTGGAACTTGACCTTTCTCCTTTTGTTTCAGTTCCTCATGCAGTCACTTAACTTTCAGTGTTTAAATTGCTCTGAAGAAACTCTTAATGACCGTTAAGTCTGGAGACAAGTAGAGTATTTAGACTCCATAGAAATTCTAAATGATCATTCATTTTGAAGACAGATTCAGCCCCACAGATACCAGCAAACAATCCTCTTCAGACTGAGAACTGGCCACTGCCAGCTGCTGAGCCTTCTCAGCCGAATCAAGATTGCCCACGCAGATGAATGTCCGTGTGGCCTTGGATCTCAGACCCAAGAACACACCTCTAACACTGTCCAGCCCATGATGTTCGAAGGCGTCAAAACCTGACCAGCGGGTGCAGAGCTGCAGATGCAGCATCAGGGCAGACGTCAAGACCTTGAGAGAAGACTGTGGGATTCGTCGTGGCGAAAGGATTGAAGATCTGACGCAACCAATAAAATCGACCGCAGAAGAAGAAGAAAAAGAAGAAGAAGAAGAAGAAGAGGAAGAGATGGATATGCTGCTCATACTCTGAAGAAACTCCTGATGGTCATTCAATTTGAAGATAAATACGCCGTTCATACACTGCAGAAACCCTAAATGATGATTTATTAATTTTGAAAATGTACAGGCTACTCCTGCTCTGACGACACTCTTACTGATCGTTCAGTTTGAAGATAAATGGCGAGCTGCTCATACTCCCAAGAAACTCTTAATGATCTTCAATTTGAAGAAAAACACTGCTGCTCATACTTTAAGGACACTTTAATCTCAGAATAAGATTTTTTTTTTAATGACAGTTCAGTGGGCTTTGACAACAGTAACGACAACAGCAACGACGACGACATCAACAAAGTGATTAAGTGAAGTGAACAAAAGATCAACGAGACTCAGTTCTTCCCAATTGTTTCGCTCATTCCTGCAAGCAGATCAATGGACCCTGATCACACACAACTGCAGACGACACCAGTCCTAGGTTTGTGATGTAATTTTTAAATGGGGCCTTTGAATGAATGCAAGTCGAGGCTGTTTGTTCTATTTTCATCTGCACAACATGTACATGGTTGAACCGTCCTCTTTCACATGAATGACAAAGCCGCTGCTTGTTGATGTTGCTGTTGTTGTTGTTGTTCTTGTTCTTATTCTTCTTCTTAATCCTCCTCCTCCTCCTCCTCACCTCCTCCACCTCTGCTCCTCCTCCTCCTCCTCCTTCTCCTCTTATTCTAATTATCTTGTTCACCATTTTCATTATGGGTTGTTACATAACTATATAACAAAAATATGATTATCATATTCTGCATTAAAAATTGTGTCTTCTTTTTTAAAGAAAGTCATGGCAGTTACCTGCTACTGAAAAACCTGATATTTGTATTTGTCTTTCGTTTTTGCCCAGTCACACACACACACACACACACACACACACACACACACACACACACACGCACGCGCGCGCGCGCGCAAGCAACGGGCTGCATTTTCCTGACGAATATTTGTCCGAAAACCCACGAACACGCGCCACGCACGAACCCCGAAGATGAAGAATTCAGCAAGACATCAGCGTCCAGCGCAACAAACTCAGCCAAGCATCACCCTGTCGCCCTCCCAGGCAATAGTGAGTGATTACCATTCCAAATTGGCCCCCAATCGAAACCCGCCGTCCTTTTCGGGCGATCTCATTACGAAGTAATTGAGGGGATACACGGGTATTTGTAGTTAATGCGTATTTATACACAGAACGCGTGAGAGAGAATTGATGAGGGCGGTGCTAGCTTGAGCTGCGAACCCCTTGAAAAAAGAAGTTGGGGCGATTTCAGTGCTTCTAGAGAAAGTCTGTCTGGGCACTGACTGACTGGCATAGCACCACAGAAATGGACAGAGCCCAATGCAATGAATGGGCCGGATTCTCATGACCTAGTTACCAGATTGTGACATAAAAGATATAATTACTTATAACGAGAGGAGAATAAAGTGTTTCCACTTTCTAGAACTGAAACAGTCACTAAATAAGACACCAAAGCAGTTTGACAGTTAGCGGGCGGTATTGAAAGATTTCTGTTTGAGAAAAAAGATTAGCAGGGTGAAAACACACACACACACACACACACACACACACAGAAACACACAACAGAAATGGGGAAATTTGGGGCACACAACTCCCCAAAGGCCGCGATTTAATTAATACCGAAAGATCTCCGCTCACTACACCCCAACCTCTATCCCAGCTCTTCATACGACATTTCCCAATGAGGATGGAGGTTAGGGAGTCGAGGAGAGAAAGTCTTCAGGGTTGTTTTGTTTTTTTTTTTTCTCACCCAGACTGGCCCTGAACCCAGATACGAACGTGTTAAAGGCTCAAAGGGAAGACTGGAACCACACAGTTGAGCTTCATCGACTTCATGGATGTGTCACTGAGAGTGTTCCTCAAATTTCATAACCAGCACTTCAGGTGTCTGTACCTCTCGGGCCTGGCTGACGCCGGAATGCATTATCGTGAAAGGGGGGGGGTGGAGAGAACAGCCCTGCTCTGTGGTCTCAGACCTGAATGATCTCCGTGGCATCCTCTTCATCATCGTCATCGATCATCACAAAAAAAAAGTCGCAAGCTCTGTGACCTATCATGCCTTGCCGTCGCCATGACCCCAGTTTCCATTTCCTGTCTACGCCCAAACCTGTTGCTTGAATTCGTGTCAAAGTAGGGAGCAGGTTGGTGGGGACTCTCGTTAGATGGACGTGCCTACGCCCTCCACAGGGTCACACGTGCTCCGCGAATAAGCTTTTACTGTCATCAGAAAGGAGGGCTTGGTAAGTGACGTCCTGAGTAGGCTGGACCAAAACAGGCATCAATGAACACCACCAAGGTCACTCGGCAGCAGTGCAGTGTCTCCTCTGGTGGGCTACCTCATGACGACGACGAGAGAATGATCGCTCAATACGAACTGCAGTGGTGGGACTGTGACAGGACGAAAACCCTGTAAGGTTTAAGGTGGAACCCAAATAAACGGTGTGTTAGTAATGCCACTTAGGGGGGCGCGGGAGTAAACAGAATAACTAACAAAAATGTTGTTTTAATTCTAAGGCTCACTGATCTTCCTAGAAACTTGAGCTACTTTCAGTTCATTCATCATGTTGTTTGCAGTCTAACCCGACCTGAGGTAGGGTCCATCTTAAACCCTCTAAAAAAAAAAAAAAAAAAAAAAAAAAAAAAAAAAAAAAAAGGTAGGTCGCAGTGTGTGAGGGAAAGTAACTCAGCACGAGCGGCTGGTTGCGGCCGTAACAAACACCAAGGGAGACAAACAGAGCGGCCGGATAGGGCGAAACAAATGCAACAGGGAACAGCCGCGGACAAGAGACCAAGATTCTTATATAAGTGTCTACTCTCTTCAGGACATTTTGACCGAGATGAACATTCCCGCGGCATGGGTAAAATTATGTGTTCGTGTTGATCCGTACCAAATCTTTCAAGTTCGTACATCTCAATATGTGCTTAGTCAGTCAGATCTTTTTTTCAATACAGGCAATCTCGGGTACGTTATGCAAATACAATCAATACAGAACAGGAAACACAAAAGCAAAGCTTAATTGAAGTGTCACCTGCTTAGGAGGTCACAACAATGAGTCAGTGAAGTAGATACAGTTATTATAATGAGCATAAATTAGGAAGCGAATGGACAATGTGATAAAAAAAAAAAAAAAAGAGAGAGAGAGAGAGAGAGAGAGAGAGAGAGAGAGAGAGAGAGAGAGAGAGAGAGAGGATGTCTCGGAAGAATATGTTACTGTCACAGTAGCAAATAGCGGGCGCTATACCGACAAGCATATTACATATGGCGAGATTTTGAGCGTCGTGATTTTTATTTATTTATTTATTTATTTTTTTTTTTTTTTTTATTTTTTTTTTTTTTACTTAATCCTGTCGCTCTTGAGCAAAAAGTCATGAACTACAGAGAACAGATGTACATTTTCTTTAATTGTTAGGGTACTGCAGCCTGAAAGAAGTGTATTAATGTTCTGGTAATTTGCGGGGAGGGAGAAAATTGTAATAATCTAATGTCGGCAAACCGAGGGCAATGCAGTAAAAAGTGTTCGGCAGTTTCCGTAGGGTAACCACAAGCACATGAAGGATTTAGCAAAAGATGACGACGATAAAGATCGTGGTTAAGGTTGCTCATACCAAGTCGAAGACAAGCATGTGAGGTCTGTAGTTTTCTGCAGCCATGATAAAAATATGATGGAACACAAGCATCATCTCTAGACAAGTAACGTTTCAATGCGCTGATAGAAGAATTAGACTGGACAGATTCGGGAAGACTGTTCCAGAGACGAGTGCTTGATGGGAAAAAAAGAGTTAGAATACAGTTCAGTTTTACACCGAGGCACAGAACGATCACCTAACCTGCGACGATGATACGGATTCACAGAAGACACTAGTGGGGGTAGGAGATAACCTAAATAATCGGGGCTGTTTCCATATACAATTTTGTGATAGAAAATTAGTTTGTGTCTTTTTCGCCGTTCTTCAAGTGAACTGAAACCTGATTCATGATATATTTTGAATGACTACATCCCCGGGAACAACCAACAATTGTTCGTAAAGCATCAAGGTGGAGATCTTCTAATTTTTCTGCGAGGTTTTTACTACAGTTGTCCCATATGACGTCTGCGTAATCAAAGTGAGGTAATACAAAGCTTTTGTACATAGTTTCTAGAGACTTTCTTGATAGTTTGTATTTGTAATGTTTAAGGCAAGAAATTAGTGGTGTTACTTTAGAAATAATGTTGGCAATGTGCATTTCCCATTTGCAGTTGTTCTGGATTATCAAACCTAAATGCTTGTGGTATTCAGCTTCCTGAAGAATTGTGTCAGCAAACCTAAGGGAGTAAATGGGCAAGTTGTTTTTCTTAAAATTAAGCAAGTCAGTTTTACCTTTATTGAAGTTAACTTTCCAGGTGGTTGCCCATGTCTCTATTTTTTTCCAAGTCAGAATTTAAAATTTCAGCTCGTGTAATGGGATTTGGAAGTGAAAGAGATATGCTTGTGTCATCTGCAAAAAGTTTAATGATAGATTCTAGGTTCATTACAATATCGTTTATGTAAATTAGAAATAAAAGTGGACCTAGAACAGAGCCTTGAGGGACACCAGCTGGCACAACTTTCAGTTGTGACTTTGCACCTTTAATTACAACCCTCTGGGTACGTTTGTCGAGATAATTTTGAAACCATTCTAACAGTTTACCTCTTATACCTATCGATTCTAATTTTTTTAGAAGTCCTTTATGCCAGACCCGATCAAAAGCTTTTGAAAATATCGAAAAATATGGACTGTGTTGTGATTCCATCATCGTAAGAGGAACAGAAATTGTCATAAATACAAGTTAGTTGGTTAATTGTGGAATCACCTGGAATAAAACCAGATTGTGATGGAGTTAGAATACTATTCTCCCTAAGGAAGCAAAAAATGTGAGAGTGAATGCACTTTTCGAGAATTTTTCCTACACAACTTAAAAGGGAAATCGGACGGTAATTGTCGCAGAGATTTGTAGATCCTTTTTTGTGAATTGGGTTAACGTGAGCTGTCTTCCACAGTGCGAGAAAGACACCTTCTGATAAGGAACGGTTAAATAGTATAGAAAGTGGAAGTGAGATCACATGAGAAGATGCTTTTTAAAGGATATTATGTATGAGATCAGGACCTACAGCTTTGTTGGATTCTAAATTTCTTATTACTTGTTCGATTTCGTCTCTAGAGAGTTGAATTTCAGTAAGGGAACAGTCTAGGTGGGGTATTATAGGGGGTTCGTCATTACAGTTTACAAGAGTGGATTGTGTAATGAAAAAGTCATTTAAATACTTGAGCCTTTTCATAGTCTGAATAGTATATTTGTCATTGCTATTAATTGGAGGAATATCGCCTGAGTCAATGCCTTTTTTATTTAAAAAAGACTTGACTAGTTTCCACCATTGCTTGTTTCCGAACTGTGATGGATCAGAGGCTTTTATTTCAAGTTCATCAAGATATTGAATTTTACGTTCACGAATTTTATCGGTTGTGAAATTTCTGAACTCGCGATATCGAGCAAGGCTTTCATTTATCTGCCTCTGGCTCTCTACGTTATGTTGTGACAATGTTGGATCGCTAGTTTTCTTTAATAACAGTTTATAACGTCTATGTAAAGCATTGCGTTTGTTAATCAACGTTAAGATGTCTTTGGTTATCCATGGAGCATCTTTAGTACGGATAGTAATTAACTTGGAAGGTACACACTGTAAAGAACATTCGTTAAACAGGCTAGTAAAGGTTTCGGTTGCTTCTTCTACGTTTTTATTTTCTAAGACGTGCGTCCAGTCAATCTGAGAGAGCAGGTTGCATAGTTTTACAGAATCTAAATTTTTATAATCATAAATGGTTCTTTTAAAAGTATGGTTTCTAGTACAGGATTTTTTAATATAACTCTAGGCACACAGTGGTCGCTACATATTTCTGGTAAAACATCAGTATCTATAACGAGGTTTGGACTTTTTGCGTCATAATTAGATCGATACATGTGCGACTGTCTTCTGTTATCCTAGTGGGTTCCTTAACTAACTGGTGCAACTGGAAAGTGTTAAGTATGTCTAATAAATGGGGAGATGGACTATAAAAGTCCGAGTTGAAATCACCAAGAATGAAGAATTTGGTAGCCGTGTTGTTAACTTTGCGTATGCTTTCGCTGATAAGTTTCCAGTACTGAACATTAGCGTTGGGTGGTCTATAATATGATCCGATCAGAATAACTTCCTGGCCTAGTTTCGTTTCAATCCATATAGCTTCAAGATTGTCTACGTGAAGATCAGACTGTGCTTGCAGAAAAGATTGTTATTGATATAGATGGCTACTCCGCCATGGGGGTCATTAGGTCTGTCAAGTCTAATTGGTGGCTGGAAATTTGGAATAAGAAGCTTATCATTGCGAACGGAGAGCGACAACCATGTTTCAGATACAGTGATTATGTCAAATTTGTTACATTCAGCAGTGAACACATGACAGTTTGTTGTCATTCCTTTCTTCAGTTGTTGTTGCTCTGTGTATGTGTCACGTGCTGAACCTATGGGCAAGCTTGAAACATCATTTGGAGGAGCGGGGTGGGGATGTCTCCTTGTTTGTTTGTGTGTTCTTTGTGTCGACATTTGTAGTGGTCGAATTCATGCTGTAATCAACATTTGTTTGGAGTTGTGGGTGAATAACTGTCTCAGCAAAAGTTACTGTTCTTCTTAGCTTTTTTTTGTCTTTCTTCTTTTTTTCTCATTAAGTTCACACATAATTATGAGAAATTTACAAAAATATCAAAAAAAAATGTGTATCTCCTTTTTTGTGTTTATGGTCCCAACCACCTATTGGTCCACTTTTCCCATGCTTTCGTTTATTCTTTTCTTTTGAAGTGGGACCTTCACCATCCTTTTCTTCCCATTGTTTTTCCCCTTTATTATACATCCAAGTCGGCAGTATCCTGCATGTGTGTATATTTCATTAATAATAGCCTTTTTCTAGCTTCTTTTCAACATTTTGGACGTTTGACACAGGTTGTCAACGTGTATTTAAAAGCAAATGATTGGTGTATTTCTAAACGGAAGAGAAAGGGAAGGGAGAAATCATTTGAGATTTCTTTGTTGCAACCAGTCATTTGACTGGTATATTCCCCAGTCGACCCCAAAATTTTCTGGATTTGTCCTCGACCCCAAAAATTTTCTGGATTGGTCCTCGAGCTTACATTCCACCTCATTACCTTGCCTCCAAACCTGCTGTGTGGATTTGTGTCAAAGTAGAGAACAGGTTCGTGGGGACTGTCGTTAGATGGACGGGCCTGCGCCCTCCACAGGGGCATGCTCGGTGCTCTGCGACTGAGCTGTCATTGTCATCAGAAGGGAAGGCTTGGTAAGTGACGTCCTGCATGGACGGGTCAGAACAGGCATCAATGAACATCACTGAGGTGACTCGGTGGCAGTGCAGCGTTAGCGGATTGTCTAATAACGACCAGATCATGATCGCTCGGACTGCAGTGGTGGGACTGCAGCAACACGAAGAGAGCCTGTAAGGTTTAATGGTGGAACCAATTTAAAACGGTTAATAATTATACCACTTACGTGTGCGTGAGTAAAAAAAATAACTAACAAAAAATATTGTTTTGATCCTAAGGTTCACTTATCTTCCTAGAAACTTGAGCTACTTGCACTTGAATTCACTTCATGCTGTTTGTAGTCTAACACGACCTGAGACAGGGGCCATCTTAAACCCTCTTGCATTTCCCAACCCAAAACTGCTCCTGGTATTCGTATTTTTTGAGAAATCAATGGGATGCAGTCAGTTCACGACCCTAGTCTGTGTGAATGAATCGTTTCCCACACCCCATACTACTGCTAAGATTTCATTGGACACCTCTCAGGGATGTCCATTTATTTTGGGCCAGCCTTGACTTAAAAAACAAGGTCGCAGTGTGAGGGAAAGTAACACAGCACGTGCGGACGGTTCCGGCCGTAACGAACACCAGGGGAGACAAACAGAGCGGCCGGATAGGGCGAAACAAATGCAACAGGGAAAAGCCCGCGGACAAGAGACCAAGATTCTTATATAAGTGTCTACTCTTCAGGACATTTTGACCGAGATGAACATTCCCGCGGCATGGTAAAATTATGTGTTCGTGTTGATCCGTACCAAATCTTTCAAGTTCGTACATCTCAATATGTGCTTAGTCAGTCAGATCTTTTTTTTCAATACAGGCAATCTTGGGTAGGTTATGGACATGCAATTGTCTCATCGTGGGACTAAGAGTTGCCCTTCTCGTTTGTTATGTACTGCATTCTGTTTCTGCTTCAGGTAAGATTTCTTTTCATATAAACCAAAACCGAGATTTCCTTGTAATTTCTTATGTTTCTGCTGTGTTTTCTGTGTGACAGTGTTCACGATCGACAGGTCACGCCAGTCCTGAACACAGGTCAGTTTGTTGCCATTCGTTCTTCAGTAGTTGTTGCTCTGTATATGTGTCATGTGTTGAGCCAATGAACAAGCTTGAAACATCGTTTGGAGGAGCAGGGTAGGGATGTCTCCTTGTTTGTCTGTGTTCTTTGTGTTGACATTTGTACTGGTCGAATTCATGCTGTAAGCAACAATAGTTTGGAGTTGTGGGTGAGTAATTGTCTCAGCAGAAGTTACTGTTTCTTTTCTTTCTTCTTTTTTCCTCATTAAGTTCACCCATAGTTTCTTGAGAAATTTACAAAAATATCGAAATGCCGTATCGTCTTTTTTTGTGTGTGTGTGGTCCTCCACCATGCCCTGTGGGTTGGGCATAGAATAGACCCACTGCCCTGCCATGCATGTCGTAAGAGGCGACTAAGGCAGGACCACCTCGCCCCGAGGATAAAGGGGTTTGCGTAGGGCTAACAACCCCACCTGTAAAAAAAGACCAGTTACAGAAGTATCGACGACAACAAACCAAAACATTCACCTGGGCAAGGAAGGGTCTTTATCCAGGAGACTTATGACGAAGTGCAGTGCAGTGAAAGCTGAAAGGAAGCTGCAAGGCTGACCCCCCTTCTAACACCCAGGACAACAACAACGAGAGTAGCCACATGAAACATCAGGACGATGTACGAAACAGGAAAAGCCATCCAAGTCGCGAGAGAGATGATGAAAAACTACAAGACTGGAGTGCTAGGACTGAGTGAGACAAGGTGGCTACAATCAGGACAGCTGAGATTTTCATCTGGAGAAACAGCTGCTGTACTCAGGACACACAGACGATGGAGCCCCCCACACTGAGGGTGTGGCCCTGATGCTGGCACCGGAGGCACAAGAGGCACTCATCGGATGGGAACCTGTCAACTCCTGCATCATCACAGCCAAGTTTACCACAAAGAAAAATGACATCAGGCTGAACATCATCCAGTGCTATGCTCCCACCAATGATGCGGAAGAAGAGAAGAAAGATGACTTCTATCAGCAACTACAGACAGTGATAGACAAAAGAGGAGCAAAGGACATAACCATACCGATGGGAGATTTTAATGCTAAGATCATAACGGACGACACAGGCTACGAGGACATCATGGGGACACACGGACTGGGACAGACGAACGAGAATGGTGAGCGCTTTGCAGACCTGTGCGCCCTGAACCAGCTGGTGATAGGAGGAAGCATCTTCCCACACAAGCGCATCCACAAGGCCACATGGAGATCCCTGAACCACGTCATGGAGAACCAGATTGACCACATCTGCATTAGCCGCAAATTCAGGAGATCATGGCGGGATGTACGAGTGATGAGAGGTGCTGACGTGTCATCAGACCACCACCTTCTTTTAACAACAGTGAGACTTCGCCTCAAGAGATTCACCAACGCCAACAACACACGGACAAGGTACAATGTCGGACTGCTCAGAAACAGGGGGACACACAAGCAGCATTCCAGATCAGCCTTTCCCACAGTTTCCAGCCACTACAAAAGCTGATAGAAGACGGTGAGACGGACATCGAGACACAGTGGGAACACTGCAAGAAGCTCTGGCATGACACATGTGAAGAGATCCTTGGCAAGAAGAAGACCCAGCACAACGAATGGATCTCTGCCGACACCATCCACAAGCTGGAAACAAGGAGAGAGAGAGAAGAAAACTACGCTGAACACCAGCTGGACAAGAGCAGCTAAGGCAAAGGCACAGGAAGAGCACACAGCAGCGAACAGAGAAGTAAAGAAAGAGCATCAAGAAGGACAAGAGGGACTACTTTGACGACCTGGCCAGTCAAGCAGAGGCAGCAGCCGGACAGAGGAATCTGAAGGACCTGTACCTGGTGACCAAGAAGCTGACGGGTAAGTTCCAGCAGACAGACAAGCCAGTGAAGGACAAGAACGGAAACCCACTGACAACAACCGAGGAACAGCTGAAACGATGGGCAGAACACTTCAGGGAGCTGCTGAACCACCCGCCCCTGCCCCTGACACCACCACCAGACATCCCACCCCACAGAGACAGAACTGCCATCTGCTGTGACAAACCCTCAAAGGCAGAGATCAAGAGGGCCACCATGACTCTGAAAAATGGGAAGGCTGCAGGACCGGACGAGACACCAGAAGAAGCCATCAAAGCAGACATAGAGACGGCTGTCAACATGCTATACAGCCTCTTCAGCAAGATCTGGGGAGAGGAAGAGGTACCGGCCCAGTGGAAAGAAGGAATCATCATCAAGCTGCCGAAGAAAGGAGACCTAAGGGACTGCAGCAACTACCGAGGGATCATGCTCCTGTCAACGCCAGGCAAGGTTCTCAACAGGGTTCTACTGGAGAGAATGAAAGAGGCTGTCGACCCCAAGCTCCGAGACCGGCAGGCAGGCTTCCAGCGGAACAAATCATGTACTGACCAGATCGCCAGCCTGCGCATCATCGTGGAGCAGTCGCTGGAGTGGAACTCCCCCCTCTACATCAACTTCATAGATTATGAGAAGGCCTTCGACAGTGTGGACAGAGAGAGGGACGCTGTGGAAGCCGCTGAGGCATTACGGAGTCCCCGAGAAGATCATCTCCCTCATCCGGTGCACCTACAAGGACATGAACTGCAGGTTTGCCCACGCCAGCAAGCTGTCCGAAAGTTTCGAGGTGAAGACCGGAGTTCGGCAGGGGTGCCTGCTGTCGCCGTTCCTCTTCCTCCTGGTCATTGACTGGATCATGAAGACCACTACAGCAGGCAGGAACATCGGTATACAGTGGACACTCTGGACGCAGCTCGACGACATCGACTTTGCTGACGACCTGGCGCTCCTGTCACACAGCCCAGCCAGATGCAGGACAAGACACTCGCGCTGGAGACCACATCAGCCGGGACAGGGCTCAACATAACAGGAAGAAGACCGAGCTGATGAAAATCAACACCACTGCCAACACTTCAGTCACAGTCGGTGGAGATCCCATCAGGGAGGTGGAGTCTTTCGTCTACCTGGAAGCGTTGGCTGACCAACACGGAGGCACGGACCGACACGTCACAGCCAGAATCGGCAAGGCAAGAGCAGCTTTCGTCAAGCTCAAGAACATCTGGGCATCTGGAGGAATCAGCATAAGAACCATACTCCCGCATCTTCAACTCCAATGTGAAATCAATTCTGCTCTACGGATGCGAGACATGGCGGACAACACAGACGATGCAACAAAAGATTCAGACATTCTTCAACACCTGTCTGAGGCGCATCTACACAAAATCCGATGGCAGGACAAGATCCGAAACGAAGATCTGTGGGAGCGTGCGGGACAGGAACCAGTGGCCAAGCAGATACTGCGAAGGAAGTGGGGCTGGATCGGACACACCCTCAGGAAGCCAGCATCCAGCACCACACGCCAAGCCCTGACCTGGAACCCGCAGGGAAAAAGAGAAAGAGGCCGGCCTCACAACAGCTGGAGGCGAGACACTGAGGCAGAGCTGAAACAACAAGGGACCAACTGGACTGGAATGACCAGAACGCCCCCAGAACAGAGTGCGATGGCGAAGGATCGTCGATGGTCTATACTCCACCGGGAGCGAATGGCATAATGAAATGATGGTCCTCAACCATCTATCGTTCCACTTTTTCCATGCTGTCGTTTTTCTTTTTCTTTTGAAGTGGGGCCTTCATCCTCCTCTTTTTTCCCGTTGTTTTTTTCCCGTTTATTGTGCATCACAATTCTTGCTAGTCATGAAAATCTGTATGTTCCGTGTATTGATGAACATTCTTTTTGCTTCTTTTAGATTATTTGGACGTTTGACACAAGCTGTCAACGTGTATTTAAGTGCAAGTGTTTGGTGTATCCCTACATAATAGGGAAAGTAAAGGGAGAAATAAGATTCCCGGATCGGCCATATGATCTGATCGACACTAAAAGTTACTGGATTCGTTCTCAAGCCACATTCCATTTCCTTTACCAAGTGTCCTTAAAACCTGCGCTACATTTTTGGCATTGTTCTGAAAACAGACATACTAACAGACACAAACAAACAGACGCAAATGAAAACATTCACTTCTTAAGCGCAGGTAACGAAAACAGACTGAAACTTCCGTCCCAGGTCCAAATTCACCTCGACGGGGTTACTAATCCAGCCTCAGCACCGGGTCCACCAGCTGAGCCAGAGGGAAAGGGGCAGCGCGAGACAGAGGTCGCGAGGATGATGGAGTTTTTCTGTCCCCTTTGCTCTCCGATCACTGCGCACAAAGATCCGCCTCACCACCGCCTTCCGTTCGCCTTCCACGCGGAGGCGTCCGCCCCAGTGGCCAGCTAACGCGCTCACAAAGAGCTCCAAACAGTTAATGTTTGTGCGAGGAAACGGAGAGAGGGGTTTCGCTTTTTTTCTTTTCGCTCTTTTTCGTGTTTTTCTTTCACCGACCCCCTACCCCCCCCCCCCCCCCCCTCTTATCCCCCAGCCCTTCCTACTGCCCCGGTCCTCTCTCTCTGTCTCTTCCCTCTCTCCCCCTGTCTCTCTCTCCCCTCTCCCCTTGCTCTCTCTCTTTCCCCCAATTTCTTTCATCCAGTTTTTCTTATCTTCACCCTTCTTTTTTTCCTCATCTGTTCGCTGTGTGTGTTGTGACACAATGAGAGAGAGAGAGAGAGAGAGAGAGAGAGAGAGAGAGAGAGAGAGAGAGAGAGAGAGAGAGAGAGAGAGAGAGACTTTAGAACAAAATTCATGGTGGTGTCGCTGTTCTAGGTTTGTCTTTGCCATGCCGCGTAACATCTTCACATTTCTATCGATGAATTTGTTATTTAAAAAATCATTTCTTTCCTCATTTATTCCGCATGTTTTTTGTTTTTTTCTCGTGTCACCCAATTGGCTTATGCATCACTTTCACACCACTCATTCTGACCTGACTTCGCCCCCCCCCCCCCCCCCCCCCCCCCCCCGCCTCCCACTCTCTGATTCCCACACCTTCCTCCCCCCACGCACAACCACACCAAGGTCGGTCATGTCACAATCCCAGCGCCTGCAGTCCACAGGAACCTATAGAGATCAGTCACCCATTAGAGAAGACCCTGCCCCGCCGCTGCTTCACATAGGTAGTGTTCAGTGCGCCTGTTTTTGACCTGACACACGTCACATAGGTAGTGTTCAGTGCCGCCTGTTTTGACCTGACACACGTCACATAGGTAGTGTTCAGTGTCCACTGTTCAGACCTGACACACGTCACATAGGTAGTGTTCAGTGCCGCCTGTTTTGACCTGACACACGTCACATAGGTAGTGTTCAGTGTCCACTGTTCAGACCTGACACACGTCACATAGGTAGTGTTCAGTGTCCACTGTTCAGACCTGACACACGTCACATAGGTAGTGTTCAGTGCCGCCTGTTTTGACCTGACACACGTCACATAGGTAGTGTTCAGTGCTGTCTGTTCAGACCTGACACACGTCACATGGGTAGTGTTCAGTGCTGTCTGTTCAGACCTGACACACGTCACATAGGTAGTGTTCAGTGCTGTCTGTTCAGACCTGACACACGTCACATAGGTAGTGTTCAGTGCTGTCTGTTCAGACCTGACACACGTCACATGGGTAGTGTTCAGTGCTGTCTGTTCAGACCTGACACACGTCACATAGGTAGTGTTCAGTGTCCACTGTTCAGACCTGACACACGTCACATAGGTAGTGTTCAGTGCTGTCTGTTTTGACCTGACACACGTCACATAGGTAGTGTTCAGTGCCGCCTGTTTTGACCTGACACACGTCACATAGGTAGTGTTCAGTGCTGTCTGTTCAGACCTGACACACGTCACATGTTCAGTGCTGTCTGTTCAGACCTGACACACGTCACATAGGTAGTGTTCAGTGCTGTCTGTTCAGACCTGACACACGTCACATAGGTAGTGTTCAGTGCCGCCTGTTTTGACCTGACACACATCACATAGGTAGTGTTCAGTGCTGTCTGTTCAGACCTGACACACGTCACATAGGTAGTGTTCAGTGCTGTCTGTTCAGACCTGACACACGTCACATAGGTAGTGTTCAGTGCTGTCTGTTCAGACCTGACACACGTCACATAGGTAGTGTTCAGTGCTGTCTGTTCAGACCTGACACACGTCACATAGGTGTGTGTGTGTGTTGTGTGTTCGTGTGTGTGTGTGTGTGTGTGTGTGTGTGTGTGTGTGTGTGTGTGTTCAGCGACATTCCTCATGAATACACCACGAAACGAACCATCAGCAGAATCCAAGAACTGCAGTGACTTAGGTCCTTGACCCTTAGAAGAGCAAATGTAAAGGGAAGGTAATGTGTTTTTTCCCCAGCCGGTCGCAAAAGGGCCATAAGTCAACTCATAAGTCAGTCATTCACACAACCTTTTTCAAATACACCTTCTAAAAACACACCGGAAATTTGGTTAACAATTCTTTCTGCTGTAAAAATCTCAGATCAGATGAAAAACGTTGATTTTTTTTTTTCTTCAGAAATTCAAAAGATCACATCAGGTGGAATACCTCTGAACGAGGTTTTCGTGGAGTTTGCTGTAAAATGTTATGTCTCACATCCTGCAAGTCCCAACACTCTCAAAGACAGCACGATAGAAAGCCACGAGGGATAAATAAGCAAAGAAATGATTGAAAACACAAACTCTCTTCAGGGAATAGAAGCCATCAATGACAGGTCTCCAGTGTGGCTGGACTCTGAGCAGCCCTCTCTGTCTGCCTGTGTCTGGACTGAGCAGCCCTCTCTGCCTCTGTCCTGAGGATCGCCCTATGTCCTGGACTCTGCCCCAGTGTCGCTTCTCCAGCGGGGGCGGGAATAGCTCAGTTGGTAGAGCGCCGGACTCGTAATCCAAGTGTTGCGGGTTCGAATCTCCGCCGGGCTGTTTCGGTACAGGGGGATTTTTCCCTCGGAGTTAATGTTAGTTCTGACTCCATTTCCCATGCAGTCCTTCGAATGAGACTATAAACCGAGATTCCGTGTGTGAACGCACACATAACATCTTGCACACACGTAAATCCCATCACCAACTGTCGGAAGAGAAGGCCAGTTTGGCCGTTGGTATGAATGACACGTTACACATGGTATGCATCTTCCCCGAAGATGGAGTATGGCTGCCCTAATGGTGGGATAAAAAAAAAACGGTCATGCACACAAACGCCACTCCTTTTGTATGGTAGATGGAATTAGTACTTGTCTGTCCATGTGGGAGTGTCCGCAGGAGTATCAGCCTGCGTATGCAGAAGAAGCTTCTCCAGCTGTCTGGGTCGTCCTATGTTGTTTCTGCCCTGCGGGGTCCGGGCTAGATCCTGAGAGTTGGTGCCGGATGCTGGTGCCTGTCCAATCCAGACCCACTTCCTCTCAGGGTCTGTGTGGTGACTGACCCCGAAAAGGGCACACCGGTTCTCTGTCTGTAGTAAGTCACACAGATTTATATACAGCACTTTGTAGTGTCGAAGGGAAAAAAAGTGCTAGTTTGGCGATGTTAAAACTGGGGGGGGGGGGGGGAAAATAATGGATCCGCCCGTTGATCCTGATTCGCCTAAATTTGACCTCTTTGTCCTTGAATCACATTCGTTTTTTTGTTTGTTTTTGTTTGTTTTTCGTTTCTTAGTTTTTGTTTTTTTTTCTCTCTTTTTTTTTCGATTTACGTTTTGTTGAAATAGGTGCGGACATGTATGCGCGTAATCATGCGGACCGAAACACAAGCAAACTTAGGGTTATGGGCAAAGAGATAACTTCTTAGGATGATGGAGGTAACCATACAAAATGGCAGCGAGAAATGCTACGAAGAAAAAAAAAAAAAAAACAAACAAACAAGAAACCCTCCGTCTCTCCCTCCCCCTTCCCTTCAAACCACCCCCGTACCCCCTACCTCTTTCCCTCCCTCTCCCTCTCTCTCTCTCTCTTTCTCACCCAGTGCCCCCCAACCCCTTATCCACCCCCATCCCCCACCTCAGCCTCTCCTCCACCATCACCACCACCAACTAGATTGCAACCCAGCTCTGTGTTGATTTCCTTTGCAAATATCAAAGCGATTATTCCAGCCCCTGAAACAAACCCCGCCCCCCAGCCCCCCCCTTTGCTCGCGCTAAATGCATTTTCCGGCAAAATAACTCCATTACCGCGCCCGCCCCTGAAACAAAGTGTGACAGTGTGAAGCTCCCCGGCCCACCGAGCGGTCAGACCGAATCGGCGTCTCCAAGCCAGTCAATTTGCCGCGTTTGTCTGCCCCTCGCCGCTCGGGCACTCTCCTCTATTAGAGAGCAATTTTTCTCCTCGCGCCGAGCGTCTCAAGATGGCGGACCGGCGGCGGCACGCTTGAGGGGGCTGGCAAAATGGTCTCGGAGGGCAGAGGCAGAAGCGTGGATAATCAGCAATTGCAAGTCGAAGTGGTAGATTTACACAAATGGAGACAAGCAGCGGCAGCAGCCGCAGCAGCAGCAGCGAGCAAGCAGGAGCAGCGAGCGAGGCTCCCTGGAACTGAAGTGATTGGGTGGGGGTGGGGTGGGGGGTGGGGGGGAAGGAGTGTGTGAAGGCGGATCCGAGTCTGGAAGGAAAGGAAGAACAGTGGGATGGAGGGGAGGGGAGGGGGGTAGGGTACGAGTGAAGGATGGGGGGAGGGGGTTAGGTGTAGGAAGGGGGTGTAGACATGTTTTTAGCGTTGCGTGGCTGGAACGTTGGTGTTCTCTGGGTCGTTGTGTGGCCAGCATCATTAGGTATGGTGGCTTAGTTTGATCAGGTTCCGGGGACTGTAGGAACAGAGAAGAGTTTTAAACTTCGGATGACCGTGTGTGTGTGTGTGTGTGTGTGTGTGTGTGTGTGTGTGTGTGTGCACGCGTGTGTGTGTGCGTGTGCATATGCGTAAGTGCGTATGAGTATGCATGTTAATGTGTGTCTACGTGTGTGTGTGTGTGTACGTGTGTGTGTGTGTGTGTGTGTGTGTGTGCGTGCGTACGTGTGATTTTTAGTATCATACAGCATATTTTATACGGACTTTAATCTTTTTATATGATTTCGATATTGACTTGGAGGGGGGGGGGGGGGGGGGGGGGGGGTGCGAAGGGGAGGGGAGGGGGCAGCTTATTTCCTGTTCTAGCACTCTCCTCCCGCACATTTTCCCCATTCTTCCCCGTCTTCGTTTTGTGTGGGGCAGAGAGAATTCTGTACAGATGCACACGCGCGCGCACTCACCCACCCCCACCCCTCCTCCAATCTACATTCGTCTTTATGAACCTAACCATTATTTGGCGCGTACAGTCGACGGTCCATGTTATTGACTCATTTCCTGTTTATCTTTCCTTATATCAATCTCTTTTCCGTTCAGGCACGCAGCACAGTCGGACTAGACTGTATTCACGTGTTAGTAATCCGCTCTGAAAGAAACAACAAAAAAGAGAGCGTACTCGGTTGAGGAGACAACGAGGTTTGTTGTCGTCAGTTTCCCAGTGAAGCTCTTATCAATCAAAACAGAGGAAATTTACATTCTGCAGTAATGAGTCTGTTACACTGGTACAGCGCAGCTTCTCACGTCACTCATTGAGAGCAGACGGGACAACCATCGACAGGTTCCCTTGGGGTGGGGGGAGGGGGGGGGGGGGGAGGGGGAGCAGGAAGTGGGGGGGGGAGGGCAGTTTGGGGGGGGGGGGGAGACAAATAATAACACCCTCCTCTGTTGACTGCCTGGAATCTCGTGCGGCAAACTGGCATCTCAATGGCGGCGGTAATTAAGTCCCCTTTTTGTCGAGCATGCGCATGAGAGAGAGACAGGGGGTGGGGGTTGGGGGTGGTGGAGAGTGGTTGGTGGGTGTGTGAGATGAAGGAAAGACCATGAATAGTGTGTGTGGGGGGTGGGGGGGGGGGGGGGGGGGGGGCGAGGGGAAGGGGGATTAAGCAAAACTGAAACACTACCAGATAAGCACTATGGCAATCTACCGGCTGAGTACTAATAGATTTTTTTTTTTTTTTTTTTTCAGGAAGCCAATCTCGGTCGCGGTAATAGTTCGCGTGCAAATGATGTGGAATTTTGTTTCTTGTTGGTCCTTTTGTTTTGTTTTGCTTCGTTTTATGACGGACTGATTTATATTACCAGTGGAAAAGAGTAATTTTTGCTGCAAGTAGAGTTATTGTTATACGCTGTTATATTTTGTGATAGTTTTTTTTTAAAATTTTCCTGCGTCATACCTTATGCGGGTATATGCGGGTATAGAGTGCGAGTATTAATTTCATGTCAGCATGGTAATTTTTCCAGTATGAAGACATTGTAAAAGAAAAAGAATAACGTCAAAGGGTTATCCAGAAGAGTAGTCAGATATGTCCAGAGAAAATGCATAGCAGCTGCGTCCGGCGATCAGCTGACGAATCGTCATTAATGATGTGTACGTGTGCATACAGTTCCTTCTGTGCCAGGCAGAACATTTGAGAGCTAAAAAGACAGACAAGCAAACACCCATCCCCCCCCCCCCCCCCCCCCCACACACACACACTCACGCATACGCACGCACGCACACACATACACACACACACACACACACACACACACACACACACACACACACACACACACACACACACACACACACATACGCACGCACGCGCGCGCGCGCTCACACACACACACACACACACACACACACACACACACACACACACACACACACACACACACACACACACACACACACACACACACACACACACGTTAACGAAGAACATTTTTTTTCTTTCTTTTCTTTCTGCGTACGCAAGCTGATACTCCTGCGGACACCCTCTGTGTAGACAGGCAAGTATTAATCCTATCTACCCAACAAAGGGAGTGAGTTTTGTGTGTATGACCCTTTTTTTTTTAATCCCGCCATTAAGGCAGCCATACTCCAACTTCGTGGAAGGTGCATGCTATGTGTAACGTGTCATCCATACCAACGGCCAAACTGGCCTTCTCTTCCGAAAGTTGGTGATGGGGTTAACGTGTGTGCAAGGTATCATGCGTGCGTTCACACACAGAACCTCAGTTTCTAGTCTCATTCGAAGGACTGTATGGGAAATGGAGTCAGAACCAATGTTAGCTCCGAGGGAAAAATCCCCTTGTAACGAAACGGCCCGGCGGAGATTCGAACCTGAGACCCCAGGATCACGAGTCCGGCGCTCAACCAACTGGGCTTTTCCGGCCCCCAACGAAGAACAGTAATGAGAAAGACACGAACTGGCACCTTCGTGGTGAAAACTTTTTTTTTCTCATAAAGATGATAATGATCTACCCCTTCTGAAGTCAATAAACGACCATAGTTTCTGGTTCTCGCTTTCAGAAGATTGGAAATCGATCATTCGTCGCCTGGCATGATTGTCGCAGTTGCTGCCCCTGGATCACACACCGGCAACCGGGATTCCACACACAGACACACACAAATGCGCGCGCACACACACACACACACACACACACACACACACACACACACACACGTTCGCGCGCGCGCTCACCCACACACACATCTATAGATAGATAGATGTATAGATAGATAGATAAATAGAAAGATAGGTAGATAGATGGATGCATGAATAGATAGATAGATGGAGAGACGATGTATAGACTGATTGACAGGCAAAATATTTAGATTGTTTCTTAATTAATGGTTTGCTGTGAACAAAAACAACAGCAACAAATCCACAGCTAGCTGACAGACAAAATAGTAATAAACGGAAGTGTGTGTGTGTGTGTGTGTGTGTGTGTGTGTGTGTGTGTGTGTGTGTGTGTCGTCGTTGTTGTTGCTGCTGCTGCTGCTGTTCTTGTTGTCGTCGTCGTTGTTGTTCTTGTTGTTTGTTTTGTCATATTTTTATAATGCTGCCATTATTTCCCTGATAATATATGCACGACTTATATGCACCCATTTCTGTTTATCTTTCTTTATTATCTATTTCCGATGTACTCACAATAGAGCTGGACAACATTCACGTCTTAATAATCTGTTATGGATGGGAAAAAAAAACGAACTCAGTAGATAGAAACACAGAACACCTAAACTCCCACAAACAATCTTCATCAGTCAAAACAAAAAAAAGGGCATAATTTACATCTCCTGAGAAGTCCTTTAACAAAATAGTTCTTGTATCGAGTCACTGTAAGACCCCATGGTACACAATCGACACGGGAGAACACTAATAGCGCCCTCTTCTGTTGGATGGCTGGAATCTCATTTGGCAAAGCAGCATCACAATAGCGGCAGTGATTTCACCCTCTTTGTTGATCACCCACTTGAAGCAGAGTGGGAGGAGGAGAGAAGAAATAAGAGGGGGAGGGAGTGTGAAGAAGGGGTAGAGAATGCTGTAGAGGGAGGGACTCGGCGAAGCAGGAACAAACCGTTATTAGTTAAGCCATATTGCAATCCACTGGCTGAGTGGTATTACAAATGTCCATTTCTTCTCATTTCCTCGCGAGGCAAGCGCCATCACCGTTTCAGTCCATGTGCAAATGAAGTGGGGTTTTTATGGTAGATTATTGGAGTCATAATCATAATTTTCTAGTATAAGAGATGAAAAGAATAATTTGTACTATGGAAAGAGTTAATGTGTCATATCTGTTATCATTCTTTACGTAAGTATTTGTGCGCGAACGTTATTCATGGGGCTGGAGCATAATTACCATATTTCATTACAACATGATTACTTTGCCACATTAGGACACTAAATATAGTGGAAACAATAGAATAGGCTGACCCTGGAGAAAGGTCCCGTGACGGTGAGGAAAGACCCACTGATCACAGGGAAAGTCCTGTTGACAGTGGGAAAGACCAACTTTGGATTCTCTCTTGAGGGCACATAAGACCGTATGGCGAAAGCTTGGCTGTGTCTGGAGTGGCACTGTCTTCATCTGTCCTTGGGCAGGGGTGGTTAGGTCTGTGGGGTGTGCTTGACAGCTGGAGGGTGGTGTTTTTCGCGGTGGGCTCTGCAGTCATGAAATACGGGCTGGTACACCCATGGGGATGCTACTGTAAGGCTGTTATGAGTTGCATCCTGTAGTCTGATTTACCTCTGTTCAGGAGCAATTATGTCCCTTGATATCATAATGGAGCGTCCTGCGCGTGCTGTACCCATCGTCGACACAGCGCAGGCCTCCAAGGGTGGTACAGGACTGCTCTAAAGGCAGGTGGAGACAGTGCTTCTCTGGGTCCTCCCCAACACCTTCGGGTGTTTCTTTTTCTTCGGAACAATAGAATTTTTTTTTAAATAAACCATTATAATCATAATAGATCTAGTTGCAAAGTGAAACGACTGCAGGCGGAAATCTAAACAAATCTTAAATAAATGTCAGCGAACCGCTCAGAGAAACGTGGACAAACGAGTCACAAGACTCATTATAATCATGTGTACCAGAGAGTACTCCCATAGCAATAGTGTTGAGCAGTCGGATAACGAATCATCATGATCAATTTGAAACGTGTGTACATCGATCGTGCGACACAATGCAAATTTAAAAGCTAAAGCAAAATCTGTTATCACTTAACAGTAAATGCTGTGGCGCGTAGTATCTTCATAATTAAACGTATTGTTTTCATTTAGAAAATTATCATTTGTAGCTCCTGACACTAAAAGTGTTCCATAGCTTTGATCCTCATTTTGAGAAATTGGAAGCCTGTAGTTTCACCCAGCGTATGGATTGGTGCAGTTGCCTCCCTTGTATCAAGTAAGTGTATGTGTGTGTGTGTGTGAGTGTGTGTGTGTGAGTGTGTGTGTGTGGGTGGTGGGTGGGGTGGGTGGGTGGGTGCGTGCGTGCGTGCGTGCGTGTGTGTGTGTGTGTGTTCAATAGGAATGTGTGTCCATGTGTGCACGTGTGCAAGCACGCGCATGTGTGTGTGTGTGTGTGTGTGTGTGTGTGTGTGTGTGTGTGTGTGTGTGTGTGTGTGTGTTTACATTTTGACACCACCATTGCTTTGTCTTTATACCCATTCTATTCGCGTACTCATTTCCGGTTCATTTTTGCTTATTATCTATGTCCAGTTTACTCATAACACAGCTAAAAAGAGTTCACGTCTTGATGAACTGTTACAGACAGAACAGAAAAAGCAGACTCACTTGACGGACAAAACAGAACGCCTCAACTCCTACTGAAAATCTCCATCAATCAAAACAAGATGCAAAGCATATAAACGTACTCCCAGTTTATCTTAAATACGCGTGAGATATTCCATAAAGAGGAAAAACCGTTTGGGGCCGTTATAGCTTTTAGTAACGGCTATTCTGGTAAACATCGGCCATCTGTGTGACCCATAATGAACATACCTACAATTTTTTAGAAAGATCGGCCGAGTACTTTCTGAGATTTTCCGTAAAGAAGAAAACTTTTATAGCCGTTAGTAACGGATATAGCGGTAAAATAAAGCATTGGACATCATCCGTGACCCGTAATGAATATACGTACAAACTTTCAGAAAGATCGGCCAAGTACCTTCTGAGATATTCCATACAGAAGAAAAACCGTTATGGGCCGTTAGTAACGGATATAACGGTAAAATCATTCGAGGCATCATTCGTGACCCATAGTGAACATACCTACAAATTTTCAGAAAGATCGGCCCGGTGGTTTTGTCCGGAGCGAGTGGAACACATTTTGACCATGGGCGGACAGACACACACAGCATTTCATTTTTTGTTCCCATTGTAAAGTACTCCCTGTTCTATAAGAACTGGGAGTACAACAAAAAGAGAAACTGGCATCCCCTGATAAGTCCTTTACACTGACAACACACAGTTCTTGTATCGAGTCACAAGACCACAAAGCACACTCTCGATAGATTCTGCTATAGGCAACAGTAACAGCACTCTCCTCTGTTGAATGGCTGGAATCTCATTTGGCCAAGTAGCATCACAACAGTGGCAGTGATTGTGTCCACTTTGTTCATCAGCAGCTCACAGTGGTGTGGGATGAGAACCAAGGATGATGAGGTGGAGGAGAGGCTGGGATGGGGGGGGGGGAGGGGGAGGGATTCGGAGAAGCAGGAACAAACTGCTATTAATTCAGCAATATTGCAATCTACCGTCTGAGTGATATTACAAATGCCCCATTTCTTCTCATTTCCTCGCAAGGCAAGCGCCATCACCGTTTCAGTCCATGTGCAAATGGGGTGTATTGTTATGGGAGATTATTCGAGTCATAATGATAATTATCTAATATGAGGCGAAAAAAAAAAGCAGTTTTTACACAAGAAAGAAGTCATGTGTGCCAGTTTATTTTTGAGAGACTTATTCTTGAGAGTGGATTACGATTATCATATATTATGACAACAACATGATAACGTTTCCAGCATTAAGACACTGGATACAGTGGATGGAAGAGAATAATTACTATTTGTACTGAAACAATAGTAGTCATGAGTAGTAAAGAGCAAACTCACTGCAGTAATTTCCAGCAATCGGATAACGAGTCATCAGTTTTTATTTGATGCGTGTGTACATCAAGCATGCCTTGTGGCACAATATGATTTTAAAGACTGGAGCAATAACTATCATTGCTTATCAGTAAAAACGTTGTTATAAAACATGTTCATGATAAAATGTGTTGTTTTTATCAAGAAATTTATCATCTACA
Source organism: Conus betulinus (assembly GCA_016801955.1). Classification (NCBI taxonomy): domain Eukaryota; kingdom Metazoa; phylum Mollusca; class Gastropoda; order Neogastropoda; family Conidae; genus Conus; species Conus betulinus. Next base: position 135,076 of record JADBJO010003554.1, read on the forward strand.
CCTTGGAACTAAAAAAGTGTCATAGCTTGGACACTCACTATGAGAAATTGGAAACCGATAGTTCCACCTAGTTTATGGATTGGTGCAGTTGTCGCTCCCGTATCAGGTAAGTGTGTGTGTGTGTGTGTGTGTGTGTGTGTGTGTGTGTGTGTGTGTGTGTGTGTGTGTGTGTGTGCGTGTGTGCGTGTGTGTGTGTTGTGTGTGTGTGTGTGTGTGTGTGTGTGTGTGTGTGTGTGTGTGTGTGTGTGTGTGTGTGTGTGTGTGTGTGTGTGTGTGTGTGTGTGTGTGTGTGTGTGTGTGTGTGTGTGTGTCTGTAGACGGCAAGATAGATAAAACTGCATATGTGTGAGCGTGTGCTCGCACCATTTCTTTGCTTTGATACTCACTCTATTTACGGACTTATTTCCTGTTCTGGTTTCCTTATTATTTATATCCGGTTCACGTAAAACACAGCTGGACAGCGATCACATCTGAATAATCTGTTGCGTACGGAACAACGAAGCAAACTCAGTTGACAGACAACACAGAACACCTCAACCCTCACAATCTCCATCAATCAAACAAAACGAAGACATTTACATTTACAACAGAACGTCTCAACCCTCACAGACAATCTTCATCTATCCAAACAAAAACAAGACATTTAAATTCCTTAACAAATCGTTTACACAGACATGATCATCTCCATCAATCAAAAACAAAAGAGGAAGCATTCCATCCCCTATAAAGTCCCTTACACTCAGAGAACAGTTCTTGCATCCAGGTAGAAGACCACACAGCATACAATCGACAGGCTCTGCCGTGGAGAACAATAATAACACCCTTCTCTGTTGAGCGACTGGAATCTTATTCGGCAAAGTAGCATCACAATGGCGGCAGTGATTGCATCCCCCTTTGTTGACCATCAGCTCGCAGTGTGGTGGGAAGCAAACCAGGAGGAGGGGCTGGGGGTGGGGGGGGGGGGGGGGGGTGGGGGCTGGGGGAGGGGAATGGATTTGGTGAAGCAAATATGAACTGTTGTTATTAGTGAAGCAATAGTGCAATAGACTGGCTGAGTGATAGTACAAATGTCCATTTCTTCTCATTTCCTCGTCAGACAAGCGGACACCATTCGCGTCTTAATGATCTGTTATGAACGAAACAACAGAATGAACCTGGTGGACTCACTGACAACACAGGCTGCCGCATCTCCGACATATAACTTCCATCAAACAAAATAAAAAAAAAGAGGAAAATCTGCATCCCCCCCCCCCTCCAAAAGTCCTATACACCAACATAAGATGTTTCTTGCATTGCACGATGCGGCAATAGAGGTGACAATCAACAGGTTCCACTGTGTAGACCATTAATAGTACGTGATCTTTCCATTGGCTGGAATCTCATTTGGCAAAGTAGCAGCAGAGATAGCCCCCCCCCCCCCCCATTCCCCACTGTTGATCATCCAGTGGCAGTGGAGTGGAAAGACGAGAAGGAGGTCTGGAAGGCGGTGGGGGTGGGGGTGGGGTGAGGAGGGATTTGGCATATAGCAGGAACAAACGTCCTGGTCAAGCAATACTGCACTTCACTGGCTGAGTGGTATTACAAATGTCCATTTCTTTTCATTTCCTCGCAAGGCAAGCGCGCTAACACCTTCTCAGTCCACGTGCAAATGGAATTTATTTGTTATGGTGGATTGTTTGGTTCAAAAGGTCCACTTTCTAGCACCAAAGGTGAAAAGAGTAATTCTTGCTGTAGAAAGAGTAAGTATGAGCCTTTATTATTATTGATAGCAATGTTTACGCATGTTCATTGATTATGTGGGTGAAAACAATTATCATAATCGTTGAGATTCAGCATTCAAGTCTTAATTATCTGTTACAAACGACAAAAGAGCTAAAACAGACAACTCAGGCACAGACGAAACAGGTCACCACAACTCTGACCGATAACTCCCATCAATCAGAACAAAGGGACATTCGCATCCTCGATAAATCCTTTACACCGACATAACACGTTTCTCGCATCAATCGCACAATTAAACCACTCAGACACAATCAACAGATTTCACTATTGAGAACAATAATTGAAGTCTCCTGTGTTGGGCAAAGTAGCATCAAATTGGTGATAGTACTTACTTACTTCAGCCCATAGCTCAAGGGTGAGCATAGGCCATCGACAACACTCCGCCATCGCACTCGGTTCTGGGCTGCTTGCTGATGCCTGTCCAGTTGGTCCCCTGCCTCTTCATCTCTGCCTCAGTGTCTCGCCTCCAGCTGCTGCGAGGTTGGCTCTCTCTTCCTTTTCCCCTGCGGGTTCCATGTCAGGGCTGGGCGTGTAGTGCTGGATGCTGGCTTCTTGAGAGTGTGTCCAATCCAGCCCCACTTCCTCCGCAGAATCTGGTTGGTCACTGGTTCCTGCCCTGTTTGCTTCCATAGATCTTCATTGTTGACCTTCTCTGGCCATCTGATTTTAAAGATGCGCCTCAGACAGGTGTTGATGAAGAAATGGTGATAATAACGATGCCCTACTTGTTGATCATCCACTTGCAGTGAAGAGGAAAGAGAAGCAAAGAGGAGGAGGAGGGGGAGGGAATGGAGATGGGGTATCAGAAGGCACGTGGGGAAGCAGGAAACATCTGTTATTCATTAAGTAACATCGCAATTCACAGGCTGAGTGATATTACTAAAATTCATTTCTTCTCATTTCCCTCGCGAGGCAAGCGCCAACATGGTTTCAGTCCATGTGGAAATTAGGTGCATATTTTATGGGAAATTATTTTTAGTCAAAAGGTCCACTTGGAGGTGAAAAGAGTAATTTTACAGTAGAACGAATTTATATGAGACATTAGTATTTCAGACAGGGATATTTGTGGGTGAACATTATTCATACGTGTGGAATGGTTCTCATGTTTTATCAAATCATCATAACATTTCCAGAAATAAGACAATGGATACACTGGAAAGAAGAAAATAATTATTACTAATACTACAACAACAGTTATTATGTGTAGCACGGAACAAACTCACAGCGGTAATTTCCAGCAATCAGATAATTATTTATCATTGTTGATTTAGCGAGTGTGAAAACCGTCACTTGTGGCATGGTATGACTATGAAGATCTATAACGTTAACAGTTATCACTAAACGTAAACAAACAAACAAACAAAAGAAGAACTTTGGCTCATGTCACCATCTTCGTAATAACGTACTGTTTTTTATTTATTTATTTATTTTTTTCAATTAAGAAATCTATCATCTACACTTTTTGAAACTCAAAACATTCCATCGCCTTGACCTTCACTTTGAAAAAATGGCGATCAATAGCGTGATCTAGTGCATGGATTTGTGTAATTGTCACAACTGCATCAGGTGTGTGTGTGTGTGTGTGTGTGTGTGTGTGTGTGTGTGTGTGTGTTTCATTTAATCCCATTTTCAACGCCATCATCACTTTACTTTCAGCTCACTCTCTTCAAGTGCTCCCTTCCTGTCTATCTTTCCTTACCATCTGTATTGATTCGCGCACAACTCATCTGGTCAACAATCACCCCAACTGACAAAAAATACTGGCCGCTGCAATTCCCAAAGACAACCCCCCCATCAATCAAAACAAAAGGAGGAAATTGCCTCCCTCCAGTAAGTCCTTTACACTGACTTAACACATTTCTGGCACCGGACAGTAGGACAACAAGGGAAAGAATCAACAGATTCCACTCGCACTATCCAGAACAATCATAATACCTACCTCCTCGGTCAATTGGCTGGATTCTCATTCGGCGAAAAGAGCCGCGGTAATTGTACCCTTTTGTTGATCATCCGTTTGCAGTTGAGTAGAAAGAAGAAAAGGAGGTGGGAGGGGTAGTGGGGAGAGAAAAGGGGGGGAGGTCGGCAAAGCAAGAACAAAGTATTGTTAGTTTAGTGATATTGCAATCTACTGAGTGATATTACGCATGTCCATTTCTTCTCTTTTCCTTGGAAGGCAAGCGCCATCACCATTTCAGTCCACACGTGAGTAAGGTGGGCTCTTTAAGGAAATTTGATTTTGATTCAAAAGGTCTGCTTTCTAATGTTAGTGGTGAAAAGAGTAATTTTTTTTCCTTTTCTGCATTCACTATTTACGTAATCATTTCCTGTTTAACTATCCCTGTGATCTATTTCCGATTCCTAACAACTGCACACAGCATTCAAGTCTTAATGATATTTTACAAACAAATAGAAAATGTACACTAACTTGACAGACAGGAACCAAGTCCCGCAGATAATCTCCACCAATCAAAATACAAAGACAAAAACAAAAAAAAAAAAAAAAAAAAAAAACCATAAAAAAACCCCCCCCCCCCCCCCCCCCCCCCCCCCCCCCCCAAAAAAAAAAAAAAAAAAAAATCCTGTCTCGCCCAGTAAGCCCTTTATACTGACACAGCACATTTCTTCAGTCGCTCAGTAAGACAACAGAGGAAGTAATCGACAGTTTCCCACATAAAACACCCTTTGCACTACCTGTGTTGAATGGTTGGAATCTCTTTTGGCAAAGTAGCATCACAATGGCGGCGGTCACTGTGCCCCTTTGTCGATCGTCCACTCGCGGTGAAGGGGAAAGAAGAGGAAGTGGTGGGTTGGGGGGGGGGGGGGGAGAGATGGTGGGATAGTGTGGGAGAGGACTCGGCGAGGTAGAAACAACCTGTTTTATTGGTCAAGCAATATTGCAATCCACTGGCTGAGTGATACCACAAATGCCCATTTCCTCTCATTTTCTCGCAAGGCAAGTGCCATCACCACTTCAGTCCACGCAGAAATGAGGCGTCTTTTGTACGGTAATTTACTTGATTCAAAAGGTCCACTTCCATAGCAAAAGGAGTTGTTTTTGCCAAAGAAAGATCTAATATGCGCCTTCATTATTAATGACAGGAATATTTGTGCATGAACATTAATCATGTAGGTGGATTACAATTATCATTTCTATCACAACATATAAACTGGTCTGCATAAAGACAGGTACAGTTTTCAAATATTGATTATCATTAACATCATTATTATTATCATCTAAAGCAACAGTAAATCAGGTGCAGTGGGGAGAAAATTCATAGCAGTAATTTCCAGTGATCAGATAATCGTTATTCATTCCATACGCGTGCACACCATCTCTTGTGGCGGTGTGTGAGTTCGAAGATCTAAAACAATAACTGTTATCACCTAACAGTAAACACTTTTGTCACATGGTATCTTCATAATAAAAACGTACTATTTTGGAAATGGATGTAAAGTCAACTGACCAATGGATTGTTGCAGTTACTGTCCCTAGATGAGGTAAGTGTATGTGTGTGTGCGTGCGTGCGTGCGTGCGTGCGTGCGTGTGTGTGTATGTGTGTGTGTGTGTGTGTGTGTGTGTGTGTGTGTGTGTTTAGTCAAATTTTCTAAATAATCAAATTACCTTGTATGACCATTCTCTATATGTACTCATTTCCAGTCTATCTTTCCTTGCTGTCTATATCCAGTTCACGCACAACTGGACTCATTCACGTCTTAATGACTTGTTACGAATGGAACAAACGACTTAACTCAGTTGACAGACAACGCAGGCTGCCACCGGTCTGGTATATAACTTCCATCAATCAAAACAAACACAGAAAATCTGCCTTCCCCCAGTAAGTCCTTTACATAGCCAGAACACATTTCTTCCATCACACAAGAAATCACCATGGGAAACGATAGACAGACTCCATTATGCAGAGCATAAATCTTACCTCCTCTGTCCATTGGCTGGAATCTCGTTTTAGCAAAGTAGCAGCGGCAATTGCGCCCGTTTTGTCGATCATCCGCTTGTATTGGAGTGGAAAGAAAAGAAGGGGGTCGTAAAGGTAGTGAGGAAGGGGGTGGCGAAAGGGATTCGGCGTAGAAGTAACAAACTGTTATTAGTTAAGCAATGTTGCATACTACTGGCTGAGCGATATTACAAATGTCCATTTCTTCTCATTTCATCGCAAAGCAAGCGCCACCACCGTTTCAGTTCACGTGCAAATGAGGTGTTTTTTTATGGGAGATTGTTTGATTCGAGTTGCCTGCTTTGTAATTTTGGTGGTGAAAAAAAACATCAATTTTAACATGGTAAGAATTCGCCATTATCATTTGATTGGGAATATCTGTGCATGAGCGTTATTTATGTGGGTGGATTCACATTGTCATATTTTATCACATGATAACATTTCAAGCATTAAGACACTGGATACAGTGGAAGGAAGATAATTTTTATTATGAATACCCAGAACAACAGTAGTTGACGTATAGTAAAGAATAAAATCATGGCAGGAATTTCCGGCAATCAGATAACGAGTCACCATTATTGACTGGAAACGTGTGTACACTGTGCCTTCTGAAACAATATGACTTTGAGGACTTAAAACAATTACTGTTATCACTTAACGGTAAAAACTGTGATGCATATCATTATCATGATAATAAAACGTACTGTTTTCACGAAGGAAATTATAGTCTGCACCTTCTGACACTAAAAATGTTCCATAGCTATGATGCTCACTTTCCGAGCTTGGCAATCGATAGTGTCACCTGGTGTACAGATTGTTGCAGTTGCCGCCCCTGTATCGTGTGTGTGTGTGTGTGTGTGTGTGTGTGTGAGAGAGAGAGAGAGAGATGTCTGTGTGTATGCCTGTGCATGTGTAGATAGAAAGATACATAGGAATGTATGTGTAAATATGTGAGTGTGTGTGTGTGTGTGTGTGTGTGTGTGTGTGTGTGTGTGTGTGTGCGCGCGCGTGTGTGTGTTTCTGTGTGTGTGTGTGTGTGTGTGTGTGTGTGTGTGTGTGTGTGTGTGTTATTTTGCTGTGTTTTGCCCGGTCATATTTTTTTGACACCAACATTACTTTACGTGTATACTTACTCAACTTATGCACTCATTTCCTGTTTATCTTTCCTTCTGATCTATTTCCTACACTAACACACACACACGCACACACCACAGTCAGACTACATTTACGTCTTAATGATCTGTTATGAAGGAAACAAAAGAACGAACTTAGTTGACTGACAACATCGGCCCCACGGCATTCCGCACAGATAAACCTCCATCAATCAAAACAAACCAAGGAAAAACTGCACCCCCTACAATAAGTCCTTCACCCTGACATAACACATTCTTCCCCATCGCACAATACGACAATACAGGGAAACAATCGACAGGTTCCACTATGCAGAACATTCATTGTACCTCCTCCTGTCGACTGGCCAGAACCTCATTCGGCAAAGTAGAATCACAATGGCGGCAGTTATTACGCCCGCTTTGTCGATCATCCACTTTCAGTGGGGGGGTGGAAGGAAGAGGAGGAGGTGGAGGTGATAGTGGCGGGGGGGGGGGGGGGGGGGTGGGAGGCAGGGGGAGGGACGCAGTGAAGCAGATGTGACAAACTGTTTTCAGTTGAGCAATATTTGTTGCAATCTGCTGGCGCTGAGTGGCAATACAAATGTCCATTTCTTCTTCTGATGTCCTGGCGAGGCAAGCGCCACACCCGTTACAGTTCACGTGCAAATGAGGTGTTTTGTATGGGAGATTCTTTGATTAAGAAAAATCCACTTTCTGACATTAAGTTGAAAAGAGTAATTTTTTTTTGTTATGAACAACCGATTATGCGCGATTATTAGGAACTGTAGCGGCATTTTCACTTGACCCATTAATCATGGCGGTTGAATACAGTTTTTTTGTTAACTTCAGTGAAGGAACCTTTACTGTGTTATGATACTCGACACAGTGAAAGAAAGGAATACCTAAAATGTCAGTCAGCTATGTGTAGTGAAGAGAAACATCAGGAAAGATACCTCCGATAGTTAATTAACAAATCATCATTTCAGATTTGATACGTGTGTTATGAATTTGAAGAGCTAAAACAATGACTATAATATCAACACAACACCAGTGACCATGGCAGAAGATGTCATTCTCATGATGAAAATTTTTTTTATTGTTCTTAAGACAGTTAATAATTACACCTTCCGAAACTAATAAACTCCCATAGTTTCCGACTCTCGCTTTCCGAAAGTCGAAAATCGATCATGTCCCCTGACATAAAGGTTGTCGCAGTTGCTGCCCCTGGATCATATTTCCACCTATCTCTCTATCTATATACGCATTCTGTGTGTGTGTGTGGTGTGTGTGTGTGTGTGTGTGTTGCTGTTGTTATTGTTTTTTGTTGCTGTCATCTTTTTGATTTAGTCTTTTTGTTAAACTCGACATAATTCCGCATTTACACTGCCTCTATTCACTTACTGATTTCCTGTTTATCTTTCCTGTTTATCTTTCCTTATTATCTTTTTATCCGACGCCAGGACATCCCAGTTGGACCCTATTCACAGTCTTAATGATCTATTTTGGACGGAACAACAGAGCGAATCCAGGTGACAGACCACACGGTCCGCCGCAGCTCACACCGATAACCCCCATCAATCAAAACAAAAAGAAGACACTAGCATCCTCCGATAAGTCTGTTTACCACTGATATAACGCAGCTTCTCTCAGGAGGCCACGGTGGGTTGTATTGAAAGCGCCCTTTATCTTCTGATTGGCGGAAATCTCGTTCGGGTACACTAAAGTTACAATCGCGGTAGTCTTTGCGCCCCTTGCCTCCCCTCCCACCCCCACCCCCACCCTCACCCTCCACCCCTTTCAAGTGTCGATCATTCGCTCACGGTAGAATGGAACAGAGCGGTGGAGGAGGAGGAGGAAGATGCACTAGGTGTCGAGGGTGGGGGAGGGGGAGGATGGTGTGTGTGTGTGTGTGTGTGGGGGGGGGGAACTTGATGAAGCTTCTTCTTCTTCTTCTTCTTCTTCCTACTCTCACACAGGAACCCCAGAGGCACTGACGAAGTTTGCTGTACGGCAGAGGTCCTCCATAGAGCTTCTCCCTCGTCGATGTGTCAGCAGGCCAGGTCTCTGCTCTTAGTTTTTGATGTGTGGGACAGTCCTGCAGGACTGCAGTTCCACAGTCATTGGGGGCTGTACCGCATGGGCACCCTGAAGACTCTACAGTGTGGAATATTGGGAACATGTGGCGTTCGAGCCTGGAGTGCCCTGTCCTCAGTCTCACAATGCTCACTTTGGTCAGATCTGGGCAGCAGGTAGTATGCATCCTTCTTGCTGAAGTCTGGGTGCTGCTCAAACCATCTTCTTGGTGAAGCAGGAGCAGACTATTATTGCTGGAGCAATATGGTCAGTTCAATCTACAGGCTGAGGGACATCACACGTGTCCATTTCTTCGCCTTTTTCTCGCAAGGAGAGTGTCTCACCGTTATAATTCACGTGCAATTTAAAAAAAAAAATAACATGATATTGACTGATTCAAACTTTCCACAATCCAATATCGCTCACAAAAAAGTAACTTTTATATCAGAAAGAGTTATGATTCGTCTATATCATTAGTGGTAGAATTTTTGCAAGATACATTACTCACTGGCCGGACTATAGCCGCTGTTTTTTTTTCTCTCTTTTTTTTTTTTCTTCTCCGGAATGTTATAACTTTTCCTGCATTCAGACATGTGACAGTCTAAGCGAAAAATAATAGTAATGATTTATACCCGAAACAATGGTATGGCATTTGTAGTGAAGGGATCGGAATTAGTTCAGTTGGCACAGTGCCAGACACGTGATCAGGTTGCCAGTTCGTATCTCCACCGTCCCGTTTTCGTCGTTCGTGAAGTGGGGGGGGGGGGGGGGGGGGGGGTGTAGTCATGGAGTCTACATTGATCCTGACTTTAGTTTCTGAAAATTCCCGGGAAATGAGACAGACAAATCAAAGTTCCACATCATCTGGCACACATCTAGAATCCCATCGCCAGCTTTTGGGATCGTTCCGTCTGATCCCGCTGAGACACTGTCAAAAGAGACAGTCTGGTGTATACCAGTGTCCATCACACAAGTCATGGTCATCACACAATCACTTTTTTTTTTCAAACACACATGCACAGACAGAACACACACACACACACACACACACACACACACACATATATATATATATATATATATATATATATATATATATATATATAGAGAGAGAGAGAGAGAGAGAGATGTGGTGATAGGATGTGTATGTTGAGTGTGTGTCTGTCTGTCTGTCTATTTGTCTGTCTGTTGATGGTTATTTCCTTCACTTATTTTCTCTCTCTCTCTCTCTCTCTCTATCTCTCTCTCTCCTCTCTCTCTCTCTCTCTCTCCGGTGTTTTGCCATCATACTCGCTCTAAGTACGCTCGCAGTGTTTCTTTTATTGTTCCTTCCTTATCTGTTCTCCATTCAAGCACAACACATAAGACTGCATTCAAGTCCTCATGATCTGTTATGAACCATTAAAAAAAAACAACATAAAAAGCATCAACGAACCCAGTTGACAGACAATACAGCCTGCTACATACAACTCCCACAGATAACCTCCATCAATCAAACAAACAGAGGACATTTGCACCCTCCACTAAGTCCATTACACTGCCAAACAGAGGACATTTGCACCTTCCACAAAGTCCATTACACTGCCAAACAGAAGACATTTGCACCCTCCACTAAGTCTATTACACTGACATACGCAGGACATTTGCACCCTCCACTAAGTCCATTACACTGCCATACAGAGGACATTTGCACCCTCCACTAAGCCTATTACACTGACATACGCAGCTTTTCGTATTGCACGATAAGGCCCCCTATACCATAGACAGGTTCCATTGTGGGAGACAAAGAATAGCCCCCTCCACTGTGGATTAGCCGTCACTTCGTTAGCCAAACTAGCGTCACAGTGGAGGCGGTAATTGCGTCCTCTGTGTCGATCATAATATGCTTGCAGTTGGGGAGTGGGTGGGTGGGGGGGGGGGGGGGGGGGTACAGAGAGGTAGAGACGGAGGTGGCGTTTGGTACTGGTGAGAGGTGGTGGGTGATTGGGAGGACTTTGGCGAGGCAGGAACTGTTGTTAGTTACAGCAATATGGCAATCTACTGGCTGAGCGATGTTACAAATGTCCATTTCTTCTCATTTCCGCGCAAAGCAAGCGCCATTGCTGTGACTGTCCACTGTGCAAAATGATGTCTGCGTTTTATGGAAGATTATTTGATTCAAAAGTCCGATTTTAAATAATACACAGGAAAAGAGTGATTCGCACTGGAGAAAGTTATCATACACAACACATAGCGGTAGTGGCATGCTATACTGATTTTGTAAGTGGATGTTTATTGTAATAATTTGCATTAACATGATGATTTTTATTTTTTCCTGCATTTAAGCATCGAACACTTTAAAAGAAAGAGAAAACAATGAGTAATATCTAAAACAAACAGTCGCTCACGTACAGTTAATGTAAAGTATACAGCAGTTATCTTTGGAAACCAGTTCACAAGTCATCATTACTAATTCTGTGAGGGCATACACTTAGTGAAATAATAATTATGAGTGGGAAAGAACCAAGACAATAACACTATCACTAGAAAATAAGAATTATAGCATGACAATGTCAAATTCGTGAAGACAACTACTCTTTTAATTAAGAAAAATAAACTCTACGATATAAACGCACATAAAGAGCAGACCCATAAACAATTCCCAATGTATTGACCTTACAAAGGTCTGTCCCAGGGAACATTAATCACACACACACACACACACACACACACACACACACACACACACACACACATATATATATATATATATATATATATATATAGAGAGAGAGAGAGAGAGAGAGAGAGAGAGAGAGAGAGGGAGAGAGAGTATATATATATGATATATCATATTACACACACACACACACACACACACACACACACACACTCATATACATATGTACATGAGCGTGTGTGTGTGTGTGTGTGTGTGTGTGTGTGTGTGTGTGTGTGTGTGTGTGTTGTTGTTGTTGTTGTTGTTGTTGTTGTTGAGTCTTTGTTTAATCTAGTTTTTTTTTCCACTTCACCATTATTTTGTGTTTCTACTCACTCCTACTGGCATATCCATTCCACGTTTATCTTTCCTGATTATGTGTATAGTCCATTCACACACAACGCAAATAGACACCATTTACGTCTTAACGATCTGTTACAAACAAATTGAAAGAGCAAACACTGCCAGACAACGCAACTCGCAGAGGATTTCCATAGATTACCCCCATGAATCAAAACAAGAGGAACCTTGCATCACCCGCTAAGTCCGTTACCCTGACCTAAAGCCACTGGTGTTCCTCACCACACAACAAGCCCTCTAGGATACCATAGACAGGTGCCGTTGTGTGGGACAAGGTTAGCATCCTCCTCTTCTGATTGGCTGCTAGCATCTCGTGAGCTAAAATTAGCGTCACTACAGCGGCGGTAATTGCGTCCCCTTTGTCGCTCAAGCGCTTTGCAGTGGAGTGGGACGGAGAGTGGTGGAGGGAAAGGAGGAGGGGGTTGGGGAAGGAAGAAGAAATTGTTACGAGTTAAGCAATATTTCGAAATCAGCCGCTTGAGTTAGTTTTATACATGTCTGTTTCTTCCCATTTCAAAATAGGCCAAGCGTCACTACTGTTATACTACGTATGCAATTGTGCATTATCAGTGTATCGTTTTGCTTTTAATCGAATAGGAAAACATCTTATTCAAAAGATCCAGTTTCTTATGTTCCTGTTGTGAACTGAATATCTTTTTTCACTCGACAAAAGTACATGCATGGCATTTTTTTTCTCCCTATTTCGTTCATGCAATGCCTGTGTAGTTAGGATGCGATTACATCTTTTTATCTTTTCAAAACTTACGGCTTTTGACACTGTGAGAGAAAAAAAAAAAAGAGAAATAAATATGTAGCCCGAGACAGCCTAGAGTATGTTCTGTGCAATGAAAAGATCGAGTGCGGTAAATTATTTCCAGTTATCATTTTGCGAGTCACTTTCACTTTGTTTCAAAGCATATGTGTGCACTTCTTCCTTGTAGAATGAAATCAGAGAGAAGAGCTCAACGGCACAAAATAGCTCTATCCATTGGTGGGAAACTACTGCTTTTATAATAGTGGATGTGACGCAGAAGTACTTCCTCTGACAATAACTATCTCCCGTAGACTTCCCATGGATTCTCACCCTCCCTTTCAAACTTAGAAATCGATAGGATTCATAATCCTGGCGTGAGGATTGTCACACTTGCTGCCCTTGAATAAAGTACGTATGAATGTGTGTGTATGTATGCATGTACGAGTCTCTCTCTCTCTCTCTCTCTCTCTCTCTCTCTCTCTCTCTCTCACACACACACACACACACACACACACACACACACACACATATATATATATATATATATATATGTGTGTGTGTGTGTGTGTGTGTGTTGTGTGTGTGTGTGTGTGTAGCATGTCCGTTTGGGACGTGTGCGTGCGTGCGTAAGTGCGTAAGTGCGTGCGTGTGTGCGTGCGTGCGTGCGTGCGTGCGTGTGTGTGTGTGTGTGTGTGTGTGTGTGTGTGTGTGTGTGTGTGTGTGATTTGATTTTAAACCAACTTCATGAATCTATCCATAACACTCTTTTGTTTTTATACCCACCAAATTCCTGTTTATCATTCCTTGTCATCTATTTCCAATTCAAGCTAAACACAGCTGGACAACCTTCATGCTACCATGATCTGTTATTAACGAAACAAAAGAACGAACTTGGCTGACTGTCAATGTGGTACGCCCGCATCGGAGAAAAAAAAAAAGGGGGGGGGGGGGGGGGGGGGGGGGGGGGGGGGGGGGGGGGGGGGGGGGGGGGGGGGGGGGGCAGGAAAGGGGGGGGGGGGGGGGGGGGAAGGGAAAGAAAGGCGAAATTTGCATCCTCTTACAGTAAAACCGTTATATTGTTATAACAAAAGCGTCACGCTTTGCACCATTCAGACCTCACCGAGAGCGATCGACAGATTTCATAGTGGGGGGATAATCACAGCATCCTCCTTTGTGGACAAGCTAGCTGGCATCTTGTTCGGCAGAACAACCAACCATGATCACAATGGCGGCTGTATTGCGCCCCCTTTTTTCGCGCATGCGCTTTGCAGTGGAGCGGGAGTTGAGAGGTGGGAGTGAATGCATGGGGGTACGGATGGAGCAGAAGCAAAGTGTTATTAGTGAAACAACTTGGCAGTTTTCTGGCTGAGTAATATTATAACATTTCCGTTTCTGGTTCATTCTTTGCAAGACAAGTGCCTCCACCACTGCACTCTGCATGCAAATACGTTTGTTTTGTTTGTTTTGATCATGGAGATTCTTTGGTGCAAGCAAATAAGTTTGTTTGTTTGTTTTGATCATGGAGATTCTTTGGTGCAAGCAAATAAGTTTTGTTTGTTTGTTTTGATCATGGAGATTCTTTGGTGCATGCAAATAAGTTTGTTTGTTTGTTTTGATCATGGAGATTCTTTGGTGCAAGCAAATACGTTTGTTGTTTGTTTTGATCATGGAGATTCTTTGGTGCAAGCAAATACGTTTGTTTGTTTGTTTTGATCATGGAGATTCTTTGGTGCAAGCAAATAAGTTTGTTTGTTTGTTTTGATCATGGAGATTCTTTGGTGCAAGCAAAAATAAGTTTGTTTGTTGTTTTGATCATGGAGATTCTTTGGTGCAAGCAAATAAGTTTGTTTGTTTGTTTTGATCATGGAGATTCTTTGGTGCAAGCAAATAAAGTTTGTTTGTTTGTTTTGATCATGGAGATTCTTTGGTGCATGCAAATAAGTTTGTTTGTTTGTTTTGATCATGGAGATTCTTTGGTGCAAGCAAATAAGTTTGTTTGTTTGTTTTGATCATGGAGATTCTTTGGTGCAAGCAAATAAGTTTGTTTGTTTGTTTTGATCATGGAGATTCTTTGGTGCAAGCAAATAAGTTTGTTTGTTTGTTTTGATTATGGATACATTTTGGTGCACAACAGGTCCACTTTCTGATATAAACATATGAAGAGTGATATTCATTCGAAGTAATCATGGGGCC
>JADBJO010003554.1:155000-157500 GCA_016801955.1 Conus betulinus
TCCTCTTTCTCTGCCTGCCGCGCCCTCTAGAGTGCGGCGGCGTGGGCCAATCAGATCGTTAATTACAGACAGCTAGTGTTTTTTCCTGCCTTTCTCGTCTCGAGTGGAGTCGACAGGGGAGAGCAGGCTGGCTACTTAGTGTGATTATACTTTCGACAACCTGGCACGGCGGTGTCAGAGAGGAAAACGGGGCTACCACGCCCAGCTTTCTCCCCCCGGCGGTGGATTCTCTCTCTCTCTCTCTCTCTCTCTCTCTCTCTCCTCTCTCTCTCTCTCTGTCCTCCTGAGTACTGCGTTTCTGTCTGGGCCTGTCTCTCTCTGTCTGTCTGTCTGTCCTGTCTGTCTCTCTCTCCTCTCTCTCTCTCTCTCTCTCTCTGTCTCTCTCACATCGAATAAAATGATTTTCATTCGAGTTCGCGTTCTGTCTGGCTGGCAGGCTGTCTGTCTGTCTGTCTGTCTGTCTCCTCTCGCTCTGTCTCTGTCTCTCTACCCCTCTCTCTCTCTCTCTCTCTCACCCACACACACACCCCACACACTCACCTAAAAGATCTCACACACTCTCTCTCTCACTTTCTCTATGAATGGTAAAAACAAACAAAAAATGATTAACACCTTCTACCTTCTCACTCTCCTTCTCTCTCCTCTCTCTCCTCTCCTCTCTTCCTCTCTTTCTCCTCCTCTTCTCCCTCTCATTCACAATCTCCCTCTCCCTCCCTCGCTCTCTCTCTCCTCTCCCTTCTCTCTCCTTCTCTCACCCCATCGACCTCCTCTCATCTCTCGCTCTCTCCTCTCCTGTTTCCTCTTCCCAAAGAATACACTCTTCCCCTCTCTCTGTCTCCTCTTCTGTGACGGTTCTAGTCCTGTCTTGACCTCTCTCTCTCTCTGTCTCATGTCTCCTCTTTCCCTCTGTCCCTGCATCATCATTTTCAGTCTCTCGAAAGAGCCTACTCTTGACCTTCCAAGGAAGAATTGTTTGACCTGACGTTCTCTCCTCTCTGTCTGTGATGGTAACATCTGGTCTTCTTTGAAGTGCATCATCATTCTCAGTTTCGAAAAGAGCATATTCTTTGCAACCAAGAATAAATTTTCGAAATTTTTCTGTGTCTGCCTCTCTCTCTCTCTCTCTCTCTCTCTCTCTCTCTCTCTCTCTTTCGCGGTACTTTTATTGGACATTGCTTAAGTGTGCAACGTTTTTCTCTTGCAATTATTCATGTGTTTTTGTTGTTGTTGTTGTTGTTTTGTTTGTTTGTTTTTTTTCTTCACAATTCGTTTCATTGAGAGATGGATGTAAACTAGGCAACTAAGGGCAACTAAGGCTCATTCTTTTTCGTTAATTTTTTACTCATTAAAATGTATTCGTTTATTTCTCCCCCCCCCCCCCCCCTCTCTCTCTCTCTCTCTGTCTGTCTTATAGATAGATAGATATAGATGCACATAAGATAGATATATAGATAGACAGGAGATACAGAGGTTAGATATATATTATCAAACCGTACCTTATTGTTGATTTTAATCATACATGTATTCTATCTATATATATGTATGTGTGTTTGCGTGTGCATGTATGTATAAAATAATATGTATGTATACATATAATGATACATACATACATACATACATACATACATACATACATACATACATACATACATACATACACGTGTACGTGTGTGTGTGAGTGTGTGTGTGTGTGAGGGGGGGGGGGGGGGGCATTTGCGTGTGTGTGTGTGTGTATGTGCGTGTGTGTGCATGTGCGTGCGTGTGTGTGTGCGTGTGTGTGCATGTGTGTGCGTGTGTGTGTGTGTGTGTGTGTGTGTGTGTGTGTGTGTGTGTGTGTGTGTGTGTGTTGTCGTTTTTTTTTCTTTGACGGGAAGTCTTTACGTTGTCCTGTTAAGCCTCATTGTCTTTTATGATATCATTGTCTTATGAAAATCATATCAAGCAAACAGATAAAAGAGGAAAAAAAAAACACCCTGCCGGCGTAAAAAAAAAAAAAGAATCCTCAAAATTTTCTCCACCCTGTCACTCATGCTCACAGACACATTGATGACAATCAGCTTTTTAGACTGCTAGCTACAACAGTGGACAAGAGAAACAAGACTCAACCAATCAAATGCAAAAGTCACGTTTGTTTGCGTCAGAAGAAATTACGCAGAAGTTTGACCGACGAGTTTTGTCACATAGCCCAAAACAAAACGAAGTGTAGAGTGACGCAGATTTTTACTTGCAAAAACAAAGCAGCTATGCTAATTTACGACAAGTATGTTCTCCCTCCTCAGCAGACAAAAACTGCACAAAACCATACTCTTCTGATCGCAAGGTAATCTTAATTGAAGTAGGAAATAGCAAACAGTCAGTAACAAATTTCTTCTTCTTCTTCTTCGGCGTACACAGGCTGATACTCCTGCGGACACTCCCTAAATGGACAGGCAAGTATTAATCCATCTACCCTACAAAGGGAGTGGAGTTTTGTGTGTATGACCGTTTTTTTTTATCCCGC
>JADBJO010003554.1:162500-165000 GCA_016801955.1 Conus betulinus
AGCGCCTGTTCTCGGCTAGAGAGCAGGCTCTAAGCGCTTAACTCGTTTACACAACGGGCTGCCTACCTGGGTAGAGCCGATTGAAGAGCTGCCAGTTGGCGCTTCAGTCAGTTGTTTCCCATGTCATCCAGTCAATAATATCATTCAATACCGTTTCACTCAGTTTCCTTACTTCGTTCATTCTTTCCATTTGTTACGCAGGGTGCATGCTATGTGTAACGTGTCATTCATACCAACGGCCAAACTGCCTTCTCTCCGAAAGTTGGTGATGGGATTTTACGTGTGTGCAAGATGTTATGCGTGCGTTCACACACGGAACCTCGGTTTATAGTCCCATTCGAAGGACTATGGGAAAAGGAGTCAGAACCAATCCCCCTGTACCAAAACGGCCCTGTGGAGATTCGAACCCGCAACCCCAGGATCACCAAGATGACGGGTCCGGCGATCTACCAACTGAGCTATTTATAAGATTGTAGACATATGAAAGCCATACTATAATATGAAAGAAATTACTTCTTGTCATTCGTATTGATTATGTCTATATCAGCGAACCAAACGTCTGGATTTTCAAATTCCGCAGTGCCGTTGTTCTGTCTATAAGACTGTAGACATATGAAAAGCCATACTGTAATGTGAAAGGAATAATTTCTTATCAATCGTATTGATTATGTCTATATCAGGAAACCAAACGCCTGGACTTTCAAATTCCGCAGTGCCGTTGCTCTGTCTGTCTGTTGCTCTGTCTATAAGACTGTAGATATATGAAAAGCCATAGTGAGGTTCTGAAAACTTCCCTCTGTCTCCCCCTCCCACTCCCACTCCTCGTGTGTGTGTGTGTGTGTGTGTGTGTGTGTGTGTGTGTGTGTGTGTGTGTGTGTGTGTGTGTGTGTGTGTGTGTGTGTGTGTGTGTGTGTGTGTGTGTGTGTGTGCGTGCGTGCGTGCGTGCGTGCGTGCGTGTGTGTGTGTGTGTGTGTGTGTGTGTGTGTGTGTGTGTGTGTGTGTGTGCGTGCGTGCGTGCGTGCGTGCGTGCGTGCGTGTGTGTGTGTGTGTGTGTGTGTGTGTGTGTGTGTGTGTGTGTGTGTGTGTGTGTGTGTGTGTATGTGCGTGTGTGGTGTGTGTGTGTGTGTGTGTGTGTGTGTGTGTGTGTGTGTGTGTGTGTGTGTGTGTGTGTGTGTGTGTGTGTGTGTGTGTGTGTGTGTGTGTGTGTGTGTGTGTGTGTGTGTGTGTGTGTGTGTGTGTGTGTGTGTGTGTGTGTGTGTGTGTGTGTGTGTGTGTGTGTGTGTGTGTGTGTGTGTGTGTGTGGTGTGTGTGTGTGTGTGGTGTGTGTGTGTGTGTGTGTGTGTGTGTGTGTGTGTGCGTGCGTGCGTGCGTGCGTGTGTGTGTGTGTGTGTGTGTGTGTGTGTGTGTGTGTGTGTGTGTGTGTGTGTGTGTTTGGGCCAGTCATGGGTTACCTTTCTTTTTCTCTAAGTGCAGAACATGTCTTCTTCTCTGAGACAGAGAAAAAGGGAAATTTTCTCTTTTCTTGTTTGCTTCTTTCTTTTTTCATTTCAATTATCTTCTCCTCTTATGAAGTATTAACAACACAGCTTGTGTACTTAACACTATAAGGATAGGACGAGCTGGACAAAGGTCATTCAGGATTGATTGTCACTGTGGTGAATATGATCATTGTTGTCTTAATTTGTTTGTAATTTATTTTTTGTTTGTTTATTTGCTTGCTTGCTTGTTTGTTTGTTTGTTTTTGCTTTATGTATTAATTGCGAGAGCTTGCTTGCAAACGTCTTGGATGTTGGTGGCATGGTTATGCATCTCCACTTGTTGTTACATTGCTTGCTTGTTGTTTTTGTTTTTCTGATGTTCTGATATATATGGCTGAAAAGCGTTTGAACCTCACTGCACAAATAAACATGATCCTTCTACAGATTGATGCGCAGACAATCATGTCTACTGTAGAGCAATGTATAGCAGCGCGCGTGCTTTTTACAAACAGATTAAAGCGAAGACAGCCATGTTTCAAAATAAGACAGGTCACGACAAAAACTTGCAATATTACCTGACAACCATTATACCACAGATCATTATAAACTATAGCAGCGCAGGGGCCTTTTAGCAATCAGTTTTAAAGTGGAGACAGCCATATTTACCATAGATCATTATATAGCAGCGCGGTGGGCCTGCAGTGCCTGTTCTGGTAGTGAGGGCCATGCCGATGTGACACCGATGGTTCCATTCAACTGCTGACGTTGGGACTACCACTGCAGGGATGTGACTGACCTGGCTGTGACGTTGGGGACTACCACTGCATGATGTGACTGACCTGGCCGTGACGTTTGGGACTACCACTGCATGATGTGACTGACCCTGGCTGTGACGTTGGGACTACCACTGCATGATAGGACTGACCTGGCTGTACCTGGGTGGGTGAAGGGACCACTGCATGATGTGACTGACCTGGCTGTACCTGGGTGAAGGGACCACTGCATGATGTGACTGACCTGGC
>JADBJO010003554.1:170000-172500 GCA_016801955.1 Conus betulinus
ACAGCAAGAACGTTTATAATCTTTTCCTTTACATATACACAATTTTTCATGTAAGCATACGCAGGCGTTCACAAGTAGAGAAGTTATTAGAAAGGACAAAAACGTATCTTTATAGCAACAACACCGGGGTTACGTTTGTTTTTGTTCGAGCAGATGATGAACTCTCCAATTAAAAGAGAAGAGCAAACGAGCACAATGACGTTGTCTGTAAACGACGATAAATTCGTCCATTAGGAACACCAAAATAATAAAAAAAAAAAGTAGTATAGTTCCTTCCCAGAATGACAAAACCTTCCGTTTCATTAAGCCTGTGCTGCATGGTTCATTTCCTCCATTAAGCAAAGCATAAGGAAAGACAGTAACAAACGGCTCGAAAGCTCAAACGAGAGAGAGAGAGAGAGAGAGAGAGAGAGAGAGAGAGAGAGAGAGAGAGAGAGAGAGAGAGAGAGAGAGTGGGAGAGAGAGAGAGAGGAGAGAGAGAGAGAGAGAGAGACGGGGGGAAAAATCCCTTCATTATGACGTTTTAAAGACTCACTGAATCTTTTGATTTTGTTCCCTATTGATAATGCTTCCAACTTTCTCGTTCCAGATTGTTTTTTTCGGTTCTGTTTTTTTTTTTTTAAATCAAGTTTTCTGCTTTCTTTCGTTCGTTTGTTTTGTGTGTTGTTGTTGTTGCTGTTTGGTTCTTTCCCATTTTTCAGAGAAACAAGTCAGTCGGATAGACGAAGAAAGGTCGAAGTTTCTTTGTTTTTTTTTTGTTTTGTGTGTGTGTGTGTGTGTGTGTGTGTGTGTGTGGGTGTGTGTGTGTGTGTGTGTGTGTGTGTGTGTGTGTGTGTGTGTGTGTGTGTGTGTGTGTGTGTGTTTAACGTGTCTGTTTATGCTTTTAGGGAAACGGGAATGGAGAGGGGAGGGGGGGGGGGGGGGCGGAGAAGAGCTGGAAAGAGGGGTGGAAGGAGATGAGAGGTACGGACCAGGGTGTTTTGCTTTTCTCATGGATCAATCAATCAGTTATGCAATCATTCCATCAGTCACTCACTCACTATTAAAGCTTTCAATCGTTTATTCAGTGATTTTTTAAAATAGATTTTATGTTTTCAAACGAGCGGAGGAAAAAAAAAAACAGGACACTTGTACACATTAGCAACAGGTATCACAGATCCAGTCGTAAAACCATCTCTGACAGCTAAAATAACAACCTTTTCTAGAAGCTATAATTTTACTTTTAACTGTGTAAACCTTTAGCTGAACAGCAGTGGCATCACGATTTAAGTTGTTTAATTTGCTTTTGAGGCCGTGTAATTGTTTCGGATAATCAGGAATGCATCGTGCCAGAAGATGACTATATAATTCAAAGGCATCTAATGAAAGAATAGCCCAGCGTTTTTCAGTATTCATGACATCAACCGTCAATTCATTTATAAAAAAAAGAAAATAAAACTGGATAGCAGCCGTCACTTGTCTAAGCCCAGCAGTACATTCAATACAGTCAGTCACTTCCACACCACATTGAACCCTACCTTTAACTACATATATACTTGCGTTCAAAACCTTTATATAGTTTTTATCTTTGATGCAATTTTAACAGAACTGGCCAAGGAAGATTTCTGTTTACTGAGTCGAAAACCTTTTTCAAAATCTAAGAATGTTATGTAAAGTATATATTTTGAAACCGTTTTTGCACGAGGGATGGTAGGGTTAACATGTGATCTGTAGCTGAGTGTCTTTTAAAACCAGCTTCATGATCACCCGTGATGTAATTTTCTTTCACCATTTCTTTTAACCTATTGTTTATCATTATGCAGAAAATTCTACTATTGACATTACAAAGAGAACGTCCTCTGTAATCAGTAGGATCTTTAACATCACTTTTTTTCCTAGACTAGGCAAAATAACAGATTCAGTCCAGTGACTAGGAAACAAGCCTCAATCAAACCAGACATTGGATCACTTCAAGAAGAATGAAAGTGCCAGACCATACAAGTTCTTTGATATTAGTTAACAATACCAAAAGGATGGGCAATTTTTGCGATTTTTTTTTTCTTAATTTACTTAACGCCAGCAGTGTTTTCGTCACGAGATATCGGCCGATTCATACCATTATCTCTTTCCTCACCAAGAACGCCAACACTGACCATTGTTCATGTTCTTTTCCAGTATGTCCTGAATATTTTTTTTAATCCTTTATCTTTGGATATGTTGTGTTTGAACTGCTGTCTTTTAAAAGAAGTTTATGCCACAGAGTCCTGCAAATCCTTTTGTTTGCCATTGTCTCTTCAATCATCCTGATTTTTTAAAAAAAAGTCCAAAATTCGGTGTCCCTTCACGCCCTAATCTTGTGGTGGTTTGAGTTTCCACAGCCACTCCACATCGTCCGTAGCAAGACAAGACACGTAGCCTACAGCATTAAAAGAGAACTCTTATACCTACATCTTCATCATCGTCATCAGACACGTAGCCTACAGCCCTCTCATGCAGCATTAGAATAGAACTCACCTACATC
>JADBJO010003554.1:192500-195000 GCA_016801955.1 Conus betulinus
TGGGACGCCTGATATTTGTAGGAAAGTTAAGCCTTATGAAGTTACTTTTGTTCCTCCGTAACCAGATCCAGCTTGAACAGCTTTCTGCTGCTTCTGCCATCGCTTTCAGGGCTCTGGTTTTTTTCCCTCCCTGCAACTGAGAGCTGTTTCATGAGGCTGTATGGAGATGTTCCTACAAACCCCCTAGCTCCAATTTCTGCAGTGAGGACTTTGACCTGATAGCCTTTTCTCCTCAGGTTGTTTGCCAGATCAGCATACTTTTCAGTCTTGTAGATTTGAGCTGCCTCCATTCTGTTCTCATATGGCACCGTGAACTCGATCATGATCAGCTGCTTGGTTGACTGAGAGTGGACTACTATGTCAGGTCTCATGCCACTCTTGCTGATGATCTTGGGGTGACTCTTCCATTCTGGGAGGTCCGCAGTGCACTCCCAGTCATCTGCCCTGAAGTGAAATACGATGTAAGTGCTGGTATCATTTGAGAGTGGGATGTGCACTTGTCTGTGACAACTTCTTGCGGATTGATCACGTGGTGTTTTTTTTGTTTGAGGGGAGGACAGGTTGAGAAAGGGAGCAGATCAAATCAGGTGGCGGTACAGTTGAATGTGGTGCCAGAGGTGCTGGTTGCTGCATGTGTGTGTTGTGTATTTCTGTTGTGTGTTCTTGTTAGTTGTACAGTTTAAGATGCATATTTTCTTGGTTGTTAACGCCTCTAGCGTTCATAAATCAGACATTTTTTTTTTAATCGTCACCACCACCACCATCATCATTATCATCATCTTCATCATCATCGTCGTCGTCGTCGTTGTTGTCATCGTCGTCGTCGTCACAACAATATCACACTACATTTTTACGGTTGTCTCTTATCTCTACTGCTCCAATCTTCTGATGTTCGGCTTGAGCATGTCTTGGACTCATATGGTACACAGGAATATGAAGATTACCAGTAAGTGATGGAATGTAAGTTTGAATTTTATGGGGTGGGTGTTGTTTTACAAATCACGGTGTGTCTTTCATGCTGTGTGTATGAATGCTATCCATACCAACGACCAAACTGGCCTGCTCTTCCCAATGTTCGTGAAGAGATTTTTGCGTGTTTTCAATAGTCTCATTCGAAGGACTTTGTGGGAAATAGAGTCAAATTAGTGCTAACTCCGAGAGAAAAAAAAAAAACGTACAAAAACGTCCTAGTGAAGATTCGAACTTGCAACGCCAGGATCACGTGTGCAACGTTCTACCTACTACGCTGTTCCGATCCTTGTCTTATTTTAGCTTGTGTTTGGGGGGTAGATTTACTTTTCGTTATTTTGCGTGCACCTCTGACTTACACAGTGCTGTAACCCCTCGGCCACCTCCGCTCGTCTCATTCTCTTTAGTTCCGCGCAACATATGCACATAACGGCCTGAATTTTCAAGCGAGTGTGACCAAAGAGCGTTTCACGATCGGCTGAATCGTTCTGAACGGATGCACTGTATTTATATGCACGGTCCTTACACAGTTTGTTCCTTTCCATCAACACGAAGTTCTTTGAGGAGTCAGCTCCCCTTTCCAACAGGCTCCATTCTTCCCCCCCCTCGGTCTTCTCTCTTCTCTCCCCTTTCTATTCGGTCCCCCAACCTGGCGGCACTCAATTGGAAACTGTTTTCATCATGCCGATTCCCGGGCCCAATCACCCATGCACGCGCATGCGTGCATCACGACAGCACGCCGGGAGGAAGGGGAGAGCATGATTTACATGCAGAGCCTCGTGCCGTGCTGTCCCGTCATCAAAATCAAACGCTAATTATCGCCGATACTTTTCTTTCTTTCTGTCTTTCTTTTTTTTCTTCTTTTTATTCCTCCTCACCGGCACACGCTCACCGACAATGCCCTGGGACCCGTTTTCCGTGAGAGTAATTCGTTTTTCCCCTTGACCGAAAACTACCTGGGAGTTGCGCGCCCTTGTCAAAGCCCCCGCCATTGACCCTCGGCTCCAGATTCCAGCAGATGGCCTTCCAGCGGCAGCTATTGTCTGGCACTCTCTCTCTCCAGTCTGGACACGGAGAGCGCAACATTTCAGGTGCTCTGGGTCTTTTGTGTTCATCTCCTGTCTCGGCCTCTCCCGGAAGGAATGACGTGGGGGGGGGGGTGGGGGGGGGGGGTTGAAAGGCGACAAGAGGACACTTGAGGCAAGGCGCTGATCTCTATCGCCGACGCTGAATTTACTGACCGAGAAATCTCGGAACGTGAGCTGTGTGTGTGTGCCGAGACTCCTGGCGTATCCTTTGACCCGTGCTGTCAGTTCTCGCGTGTCTCTCTCGAACGGGACGAGATTTGTATTATTGTCCTGTAGTTTTTTTTTTTTTTCAGAACACATGGATATGTCCGGAAATTGTTTCTGGTTTTTTTTTTTTTTTTTTTTTTTTTTTTTTTTTTTTTTTTTTTTTTTAAAGTGTGGTTAAAAGTGTTTTCCGCTTATCGGAGAAACTTGCCTGCTTTGTATTTTCAAAATTAGGATTT
>JADBJO010003554.1:197500-200000 GCA_016801955.1 Conus betulinus
AATGGGGGGAATATGTATTATAGAATATGAGAAACCCTTCACTAGGCGCCTGAGGGAACCATTATAATCCCCTTCTCACAAGGCACATCTGCTGGATCGGACATTCAGGGAGACACGGCTGATTGTGTCTGTGCTCTTGGCGTCAAATAGAGAGACACACCACAGTCCATAATTTGTGTGGTGTTCTCAGCACCAAGGGTTAAAAAAAAATCCAACAGCACCCCTAAAGCAGCCAGCGAAGGGTAGTAAAATGGAACAAAACAAAAGTATGGAGAGGGGAAAAAAAACCTGCTGAAAAACTAAAAACATTATGCAAACAGTATGAAATATAGGGGACAATCTTTGAGCCTATGCTTGAGGATCCATTCAAGGATGCAAGGGAGATCAAAAGATATGGAACAGTCTGAGAGGTCAGCTCTGCTGTTCAATAACCCAAGCATTGTCAGTGGCTAAGAATTGTGTAGAACAACCTTTACTTAGATCTCCTAAGAGATGCAATCTCCCACTGATTGACCAAACAATATAATGCTGAACAATTAAATAGTGGGTGAAAACAAGTGCAGGCTAACAATTCTTCCGTCATATAATGATTTGACAAAGACTTTAACTTTCACAAAAAAATGTAAAATGAAGAAAATGGGGGGAATTCATATTATAAATATGAGAAACCTTTCACTAGCCGCCTGAGGGAACCATCATAATCCCTCTCGAAGGCAGATCTATTAGTATTGCCTGCTCCTAGGCCTTTCGTCCGCTGGATCGAACATTCAGGGAGACACCGCTGATTGTGTCTGTGTTCTTGGCGTCAAATAGAGACACATCACAGTCCATAATCCTGTGGTGTTCTGAGCACCAAGGGTTCAAAAAGAGTCCATATATAACGTGTAAACCTTAAAATCCAAAAGCACCACTTTCTCACTGCTGAGGTACGTTTTCTTGTTGTCAGGAAACGATAAAATAGAAGAAAAACTGGATCCCAAAACCGCTTGGTTGACTCCTTTTCCTTTTTACTTCAGTCCACTATTTCGGTCCCAAAAGGGACCTTCTTCTGGGACTGGACAGCTACAGACATACATGCACCATGCCATCCTACTAATGCCATAAATTAAAGTTTATTCATCAAATAAAAATTTACTATTGATTAAAACTTACTGTTGATTAAAAACAGGGCAGGAGGTGGTGGGGGATGGGAGTGGAAGGTGGGGAGCTCAAATGTAAGGGAATATCCAGTGTAAGGGGAGTGACAGTCTCCCGCCATTTGTGATGGGCAAGATACTGAGATCGTAAAGGTGAGAGAGAGAGAGAGAGAGAGAGAGAGAGAGAGAGAGAGAGAGAGAGATTATTAGGACAGAATAGAGCGCATGGAAAGGGAGTAGGATTGAGATGGGAGTCTAGCTGGGGGAATTAAGTAGAGGGAACGGGGTTGGGGATGGGGGAGAGTGGGAGAGGAGTGGGTGGAAGACGGTATATATGAAACGGCGGAGGGGGGGGGGGGGGAGGGGCAGGACAAGGGAAATGTAGGAAGAGTTAGGATATTCATGCATTCACACACATGGAATAGAGAGACAGAGACTGGCACATTTTTCAATTTCATATCTTCTTTTCAGATGTGAAGCATATTGTTGAAATTGTGGTTGTTTACCTTCGAACTTACGTTTGTAGACATGAAATTTAACTAGCAGCAGAACAAGATCTAATGTATTGTCTGTCTATTATGATGGTCAATGCATCCGAATAAAACTATCTGTTCTGTTAGTAATAAGTTTGTATTGGCACAGTTTACCTTTACCGAATCCTGAAAAGCGCTCCAAAAGTTGTTCACACGAACACATGTCCACAAAACGTGGCGCATACTTTTCTTTCTGATCATGACAAAAGGAACATTTGTCAGAGTCAGTACCGTTCATTTTCTGTAGAATTGCGTTTGTTCCAAAAATTCTGTGAATCAATTTGATTTGGAACCATCTTTAATTAACATCTTTTATATGTCCAATCTTCGTAAATGCTTTGTGCCAACATATTTCAGTCCCACGTCTTTTTCTGTCCACTCACCACAAAATGTGGTTTCAGTTATATTTTGCATTAATATTTCGTAATAATAGCTCGCTCCACTCGGAGCTGAAGAAATAGTTAGCAATAGCTTGTTTGAAAAATTCAATGTCTTGTGTGTTAGTTCCAGTCCTTCTTCTCTTGCATATTTTCTAATAACACATATGAGCCCATGCTTGACAAAATCACTGAAACGCCATACTTTTCAGTGAAAGTCTGGAATGTTAAAAAGTTGCCATTATCATCCAGCAAATTTCCGATGAAAAGAACATTCTTTTTTTCTGTCCAGTTTTTTTTTTTTTTTTATAATAAACTGACTTTTTTTACCCAACTTAAATGTGACTTTACGGAACACTGGTTCAGAATATAATTTTTCAATAGTTTTGGCATGATTTAACGTCCCCAACTCTCTTTATACGTACGCTTTTAAACACATCTTTTCAAAATGAAT
>JADBJO010003554.1:205000-212500 GCA_016801955.1 Conus betulinus
ACATATGCATCAATCCCACGTCTAAACATGATATACATATGCATCAACCCCCACGTCTAAACATGATATACATATGCATCAACCCCACGTCTAAACATGATATACATATGCATCAACCCCACGTCTGAACATGAAATACATATGCATCAATCCCACTGGCACACGACGGCTTCAACTCTGCTTCGAAGGGTAGGATGGAATGTCACACGTGTGCGCGATTCTTAATGCAATCGTTTTCCATGGGACCCTCAGTTCAAAATCTCATCCGAAGAGGATGGTGTGAATTAGAGTCTGACAGGGATTAACTCCGCAGTGAAAATCTCTCCCACCATGGGAATCGAGGTAAGGCAAGGTAATGTTGTTTATAACCCAGCCGACAGCAAATTGCCATTTCAGAGCTGTCACCGCGTTGAAGCCAACTCACAAGTCATTCAAAAAAAAAACAAACAAACAAAACTCAATTCTCACACAACCTTTTGAGTACTCTCTCTAAAAACACATCAGAAATTTTTTTAAAGCTCTTTCTCCTGTAAATTCTTTAATCAGATTGAAAAATGTTGTTGGTCTCCTTCAGAAATTCAAAGATCACATCAGGTGGGACATCTCTGAACCAGCTTTTCATGGAGTCTGCTGTAAAATGTTTGTGTCTCGCATCATGCAAGTCCCAACACTCTAAAAGAACATGTTTCACTGTGAGTGGTACATGACATGGAATGCACCACGGAGCTTCCTCACCTTTCAAAAGATAAGGACGAGTATGAAAGGAGTGGCATGCATGCAAACGGCTCAAGACTGTTTCTTCTCGAACTCCGGAGCGTAAAGATGAAACAGACTGCAACGTCACTGGAACATAGAACAAACAAAAACAAGCACACAGCAAGTGTAAAGTGACGTTATTTTATTTACAAAGGACACCACAAAACTTTCTGGATATTTCGGCGAAAACGCCTTTTTTCAACAAACACAGGACAAAAGAGAAAAGAGATAAAAAAAAAAAAACTTCCCTTGCACAGCACAATCCACAAATGAAACTAAAAGGCAGAATGCATTTGTGAGCACAACTCAAGGGGGAAGAGAGAGAGAGAGAGGGGGGGGGGGGGGAGGAAGCAGGTGAAGGCAGGTGAAGGTGAAGGTTGCTGAGAAAGTGAGTACAAAATGATCAGCTGAGAAAGTAGGAATAGGGGGGGAGTAGTATAGGGGGGGGGGGGGGGGGGGGGGGGGGGGGGGGGGGGGAATATGGGGAGAGTCAGGGTGGATTTACCGCCTATAGCATCAAACCCAAGTCTGACCCCAGAGTGAGTTACCCCACCCTAGCACCAAGGGGTGAGAAAGTGAAAAACCAAAAAAAGGAAAAAAACGGAAGTTCTCCCTGAAAAAAAGCCTCTAGTCAAACGCACTAGTCCCGGACATTAAGGGAAAGCTTAAAAAACAAGAGTGTGACGCCTTACCCAACTGGTCAAACAAGCCCCATTCTTTATCTCACCAACATCTCAGCGGCAGAGAAACCAACACGCCGAACAGATCTGATTAGTGGACTCTAAAAGCCCCTTCAGGTAATTCCACACTTTTCCACCTTTCCTCGTAATGGCACTTCTCCCAATCCCTTGAATGCTTCTTCCAAACAGGAAGATTTGGGTCCATTTCTCTGAAAACCAGACCCTAAGACTCCAGAAGTTACCATCCGCATTTGACGGATTTCTCTCCGCCTCATCCCTGTGTTCATAAATCAGCTTTGAAGGGCGAAAACACACAGACAGCGAGTTTCAGGGCTCTTCAAGTCCAGAAGCCAACTCCCCACCCCCACCGCCACCCCAGCCAGTTGACCAGTTTCGCAGAGACAAAGGAGAGAAGAAGACCGAGAGGTCATAAATTGTCTGACCGTCATACTCCGCATTGTCCGTGGAATCTGGACAACCGTCCAAACAGCAGGGGAAGAGGTCGTTCTTGGACTAAGGACAGGGAGGAAAGGAGAGGTGGTGGTAGGAAGTCGGGGGGGGGGGGGGGGGGGGGGGGGGGGTCATCCTCTTCCGAAGGGTCAGTGAAGGAGTCGGAATGGGGGTTGGGGTGGGGGTGGTGGCGGGACTGGAAGATTGGGGAGGAAAAGGAAAGAAGGGGTAGTGGGATGCGCGCCAGAGAAAGCAGAGTTCGAGGACTGGACAAGAGATCCATCCCAGTCGGGTGGTCAATGAAAGAGAGAGGAGTGCGGATGGGGGAGGGGGGAGAGAAAGGAAAGCAAACGCCTCACTCCCCTCACCCCACACCCACCCCACACCAGCCCCGTCCCCCTCAATCCCCCCCCCCCCCCCCCCCCCCCCCCCCCCCCCCCCCCCCCATGAAAGAGGTTGACCTCCAGGTTGCGGAGGCAGGTGAGCCAGGGGGCGCGGAGGGACACATGTTTCCAGGCGGATAAACGTGTGATTAGCGTGGCCGGCCGGAGGAAAGCGAAGCGGGGCTCAGGGATCGGAACGGATCCCCCAAATGTCCGGTAGAAGTCGCCCACTGTCTCATTAGCTCCGGGTTCGCTTCTCGCGCCGCGTGCGAGTGCTCTCCCCTTCCTCCTCCCGTCATCTATCATCTCTTGGCTGACCGTATGGTGGACAGAGAGGGTGGGAGGGGCTAGGGTATATCTCCTCTGATCTCCGCTTCTGTCGGTCTGTCCGTCGGGGTGTCTCTCTCCTGTGATGTGCGTTTCTCTCTCTCTCTCTCTCTCTCTCTCTCTCTCTCTCTCTCTCTCTCTCTCTCTTTCTCTCTCTTTCTCTTTCTTTCTTTTCTCTCTCTCTCTCTCTCTCTCTCTCTCTGATACTCTCTATCTCTCTTTCTTTCTTTCTTTCTCTCTCTCTCTCTATCTCTCTCTCTCTTTCTTTCTATGATACTCTCTATCTCTCTTTCTTTCTTTTATTCTCTCTCTCTCTCTCTCTCTCTCTCTCTCTCTCTCTCTCCCCCCTCTCTTTCTTTTATTCTCTCTCTCTCACTCTCTTTTTACCTTTCAGCTTCACATCTGCAACAAAAAAAAAATGCACTGGGTGAATGATTCAAGTAACAAATGGATGAATGGCTATATGGATAAATGAAGGAAGGAAGGAAGGAAGGAAGGAAGGAGCAGAGGACAGACAAAATTCTGGTCGTACAAGATAGACATAATCCTCGACCATAAATCTCACCTGTGGATTGTCTCCAGCTCGCGAGGCCGACCACCTGGATTTGTGGAAGATGGGCATTTCGCTTGTGACATTCAACCGACACGGACAACAAGTCTAACACCCCTCCCCACCCACCCCCACACTCCGCCACCATTCCAACCCCTACCTAAATCCTGCCCTGCCTTTACCCTCCTCCCCTGCCTCCTCCCCCCCACCCCCCCCCCCCCCCCCCCCCCCCCCTTCCATCCTCTAATCCTTACTTGCTCATTTTCCCAAATCCGGGCAGTTTTTTATCGCGCACACATCGATACAGGAAGAGTGATCTGCCCTGAGGGTCGAGTTACCTTCCGGTCAAAAATGGTTTTCCTCTCAAAGAGACAGGAACAAGGGTACGGGGAGAGAAGGGAAGGTGGGGTGGGGGGTGGATTGTGATCCCACGATTAGCGTTTCTAGGAGTGAGCAGCTACTTTTTTCCCCCCTTGACCGGTAGTTTTCTTGCCGGAATCAGCCGGATTAACGCCGGATAAAAGGGTACTTGATGCTTTGTCCTTTGTGATCGTACCCGCATTTGCATGTAATTAGAGGAGTTCAGAGGTTCGCGCCTGTTGCTGTTGACCAGTGAGATGATGACCGTGAGTGGGGGGTTTCTGTGGGAGCGAGTCTAACATTTCTGGGAGGTCCACTTCACAGTGCTTTCCCTTTCCCCGCCCTTTACTTTCGGTGAATGAAGAGGATGTCCGCTTGTAGTGGGGGAAAAAGCTCTGTGTGTGTGTGTGTATATACGCGGGTATCGTCTCTCTCTCTCTCTCTCTCTCTCTCTCTCTCTCTCTCTCTCTCTCTCTACACACACACACACACACACCTCATATCCTCTCCTCTGTGTGTGTGTGTGTGTGTGTGTGTGTGTGTGTGTGTGTGTGGTGAGTATATGGGGAGAGAGAGAGGGCGGGGGGAGGGGGGGGGAGGTTCTTGAACCCCTGGACCTCTTCGTCACCCCCCACACTATTCACGGCAATCTTCCCCTTTTCACGCGACCAGTTTCTTCTCCAGGAGATGCTGACCATCTCACATTTCACCAGAACATTCCAATGTGGAAGAGGTCAGTGCCAAGTCTGCCGTAGCTTCGCTTGTGTCATAGATTTCCACGGTGAAGAAATCATTATTGGCTTAGGGGCCATAGAAATCTGCTGTTTGGAGCTTTGCTCTGTCAAAACTAACGTGAATTATATGAGATTTACGACCTTGTCAGTTCAGAAGCTCTTAACGCTCCGTGAAAATAAAAAAAAAAAAAAAAAAAACGACAACAAATATTATTTTCCCAGGGAATAATTTGGCTTATGTGTCATGGCGATCTGCTGTTTTGAGCTTTATTTGTCAAAACTAATATGAATGAGATTTACGACTTGTCCGTTCAGAAAGCTCTTAACCCTCCGTGAAAAAACAACAAACAAACAAACAAATGTTATGCAAACAAATGTTTGAAACTTCTGTTTAGAGGCTTTCTCGTGGTAACCGCAGATTCTTTCCTTCTTTCTTCGTAACTTCTCGCTTTTTTTTTTTTTTTTTTTTTTTTTCGTCAAAATATTTGTTAACACACACGTCGCAGCGTATACCTTATGCACCAAGAAAGAAACTGCTGAAAAAAAAAAAAAAATGCGAAATTTGTTGTCTCCCTTGACAAAGATCTGTACCTGCCTCCCTTTCCTGTTTATGACGTAACCGCTTGAATACAAACTGATGTCTGTTCTGTGGCTCGTCTCTGTGTGTTGGTTCGTTCGTTCTGTCGTTGATGAAATCATGCTGGATCATACTTTACCGTAATTCAGTTCAATAGTTTTACCATCGCAGAACATCGTTGCAGAGTTAGAGATTCTGAATCAGCTGATGAAGCACCCTCCCTTCCTCCCCCAATCCGCCCCACCCCTCTCCACTCTCTCTACCCAAACCAATCGCTGCCAGTAATATCTTCACTGCTTTCGTAGAAGACAACAGCTCAGATAACTTTTATTTTTTCATCCTATGCACAAGAAATCAGTTTCTGTTGTTTGTTTTGTTGTTGTTGTTTTGTTTCTTTGTTTTTTTTTTTCTCTTTAACTCCAGTTTGCATGTCATAATTCATATATGAGATGTACTAGCTATATTGCATAACACAAACGTACTATGTGTACATTCTTTGAAGAGAAACTAATTACCACGAAAGATAACTCTTTCAGACTGTCCTATCATCAAGGGCAAGAAACTGTTGTCAACAGGGTGTGCAGGACGGGTTTTTGTGGACCGATACAAATGTTTACAAAATTTGACCGAATGACAGACCCAAACAGATATTCTTCAATAAAGGGACAGAGAATTATTATCATCATTATTATCATCTTTCTTCTTCTTATTATTATTATCATTATTACTATCACTATCATTATAATTATTATCATAAATTGATTGAACTATTAGCTACTTTCCGTTTAAAATCCGTCTTTTAAACTCTGTTCAGTTAGTATTTCCGTTTCCATGCACACCAAAAATAGTAACTTAATTTGATTGGTAACACAGGAACTGCGATGTTCTCACAGTGCTGGGTACCGCATGCCGACTTGGTTTGGAGTTGTGGGCCTTCATTTGTGGCACTCTACTGGTGGTAAAAGTTACCGTTCTTGTTGCACGTTGACCTCTGACTTCCTCCTGCCTCGCTAACAATTTCCGTTCAAATGATGACCGACTGTTCCGATTGAGACATTACTTATGAAATGTCTTTTTTCTCATTTTCATTCATTTTATTATCATTTTGTTGTTTTTTGTTTTTTTTTCCGTTTCAAAACAATGAACGGAGAGGAATCTTTCAATATGACCCACACCCCCATTTAACTGAAACACACACACACACACACACACACACCAAAGTCAATCACCAGGTGCTAAATACATTTTACAGAGCAATATGATTTACGGGGCAAATGCAAACTTCGCGTACGCCGTTTCGGCTCTAAAACCTTTTATTTAACAAAATGTTCTACGACTTTTTCCGAATCTTTAAAATGTAAATGTAAAGAAATCTAGCTTGACATTTCATAATTCAATTGATAAGAAGATTTAAATCGTTTAAAACAAAATATCGACAGTAAACGTATGTCTGGATCTATGTGAAAAGAAACTGGCTTACAAATTAAGAATAACAACAAAAAAAAATCACTACTTTCCGTTTTTTTTTTTTTTTTTTTTTTCGCTTTACAATCCACACTCGTTTACACAACGGCTGCCTACCTGGGTAGTGCCGACTGAAGAGCTGCCAGCTGGCTCTTCATTCAGTCGTTTCCCGTGTCATCCAGTCAGTATCGTTCAATATCGATCACTCATTTTCCTTACTTCCCTCATTCTTTCCATTTCTCACTCAGGGTGCATGCTATGTGTAACGTGTCATCCATACCAACGGCCAAACTGGCCTACTCTTCCGAATGTTGGTGATGGGATTTTACGTGTGTGCAAGATGTTATGCGTGCGTTCACACACGGAACCTCGGTTTATAGTCTCATTCGAAGGACTGTATGGGAAATGGAGTCAGAACCAATGTTAACTGCGAGGGAAAAATCCCCCTGTACCGAAAAACGCCCCGGCGGAGGTTCGAACCCGCAAACCCCAGGATCACCAAGATTGCGAGTCAGGCGCTCTACCAACTGAGCTATTCCGGCTGTCGGGTTACGGGTTGACAAGCCGGCCAGCAGTTTACCATTAAGGTCTTTGCAGTAATTGAATCTTTCAGCCTCCGCCTGCCCGCCTTGCCTTGCCTTGCCTGCCCTTGCCTTGTCGTTCCAGCTTTGAAAACTCCCTAAATTCTCTCCTCTCTCTCTCTCTCTCTCTCTCTCTCTCTAGCTCTCTCTGGGAGCTCTCTCTCTCTCTCCTCTCTCTCTCTCTCTCTCGTGTCTGTCCTGTGTCTGTGTCTGTCTGCCTCTCCTCTCTCTCTCCTCTCTCTCTCTCTCTCCTCTCTAGCTCCCATTCAATGACAGTGGTTTGTTTTGGTTAAACCCCAAGCATGGCGACACGGGGCTTCCTTATCGACACCATCGCCCCTCAGTCGCCTTGTCTGTCTACTGCAAACCCCCCCCCCCCCCCCCCCCCCTCGCCCTCCCCCACGAATCCTCTCCCCCACCCCTCCAGCAATCCCCCTCCTCTCTGCCACCCCACCCGGCCCAATCCCTCTACCCACCCCCCCCCCCCCACCGGCTCCCCCCCCCTCCCCTACTCTCACCTCACTCCCCAGCCGTCGTTTAATTCTCAGCTGACTCTGGTTAAACGTGATTTTTGTTCTTTAAAAAAAAAAAAAGGGGGGGGGGGAGTGGGGAGGAGGGTTAGGGAGGGCTCCACTACA
>JADBJO010003554.1:215000-227500 GCA_016801955.1 Conus betulinus
TACATCTTTTTACATCACTCAAAGTTAGTTTCATAAGAAATGTGATGAAAACGTTCTTTCGTTTTTCCATTGT
The DNA here is from genome assembly GCA_016801955.1 of Conus betulinus. NCBI lineage: Eukaryota > Metazoa > Mollusca > Gastropoda > Neogastropoda > Conidae > Conus > Conus betulinus. The sequence goes on from JADBJO010003554.1 coordinate 215,074, forward strand.
CCTAAATGTTGTTTGTTTTTTTTTTTCCCCCCAGAATAAGACCCAAGAGGTCGAAATCTCATCGTGTTTGTCCTATAACGACCTTTATACATATTTCACATCACTCATAACCTTTCTTCTCATATGAGAATATAAGTGGGGGGTTCGCTCGTTGAGGACGTGTTTTCCATGGTCCGCTAAATATTGTTTGGTTCATTTGTTGTCGGGGTTTTTCCCAGAAGAAGACCCAAGAGGTCGAAATGCATCGTGTTTTTGTCCTATAACTGTTAATCTGTATTATCTTGCGGACTCATAACCTTTCTTCTAAAAATTAACATATCACTGTTTGGGGTTTTCAATTAAGGTTGAGGACATGGTGTTTTGCCGTTGGTTCCGCCATGGGTAAGGATATTACGATTCCCAACAGTCAGGGGTTCTGTCGAGGTTAAGGATACCATCTTTTCCCCTCAACTGATTTCCTTCAATCATGCAACTTTTTAAAACATTGTTTTTTTCTTTCTTTTTTTTTTTTTTTTTTTCCCCCTTCTTTTTTTTTTTGTTTGTTTTGTTTTTTTTGTTGTTGTTTGTTTTGAGTTTGTTTTTTGGCTTCGTTTTGTTGTTGTCTTTTTTCTTATATCCTCACCATTTAAAATAAAGTAGACATTCTGGTTCATGAGTTACTTTTTTACCATTTTTCTTTTTTCTTTTTCTTTTCTTTTTCTCTTATCCTCCGTTTTTAAATAGAGTAGACATTCTGGTTCATGAGTCAGTTTCTTTGTTGTTGTTGTTGTTGCTGTTGTTGTTGATGATGTTGTTGTTTGTTGTTGTCGTCGTCGTCGTCGTACTCTGGCTAAAAGGACTCCAGGGGTCATCCAAACAGCAGAGGCATTTGAACACTATGGCACAAATGCATCAGCTGGGGATGAGAACATTACGTGTGTGACCGTTTTTGATTACCCTGCCACATGGGCAGCCACACTCCGACTTCGGGGGATTTTGGAGACTGATAATGTTATGCTAGAAGCTTCTCACAACTGAAGACAATCCCCGCATAACTATGCAAAGCATAACACATTTTGATGTAGCCTTGGGTGTTCCAGCCTATGTCAATTGGCCTGACACGCCTTATGCCAGGTGGAGTTTCTTTGTCATTATAGCTATCTTTCGGCTACCGGGCTGGTGCTGATGTCTTTTTACTATCTTTATACAATGTGATGGTGATGGTGTTCTTTTGTTGATGAATGTCTATCCTCGTACAGTAGTCCTCCATTATCTCTTCCTGACCTCCACTTTGAACTATGGAGTAAGCCAATGGTGTTCACTGGAGTCGTCCAATTGATTGTTGTCCATCATTCATCAGTGAGTATTGTTCTTAAAAAATTGTATCAAACGAGTCTAAACAACGTTACCTCTACGAAGTTGCCGACAGATATTGGACGATTTTGAACCACAGTTTAAGCATTCACACACACACACACACACACATCCCACACACACACCACACACACACACACACACACACACACGCCGCACGCACGCACGCACGCACGCATGCACACACATACGCACGCACGGACACACACACACACACACACACACACACACACACACACACACACACACACACACACACATACGCGCGCGCGCGCGCGCGCGCGTGCTTCTAAAAATACTGTCGGGAACAACCATCGTCTAATCTTTCAAAGTTCAAAGCGTAAAATGTCTTCAAACTTAAGAACTATTGTACATTAACTTCAAACTGACTTCTCATTTCCCAAAACTCAATTTTGTTCCCATAAAAGAGAAGACAAAAAAAAAAAGCAAAAAAAAAAAAAAAACCCCACCAAAAAAACCACTACTGACCGACCAACAGACCTCTCTCTACCTTCCTGGCCTCCCCCTCCCTCCTGGCCTCCCCCCCTCCCCCTTCCCACTACCCACCTCACTATCCTCACGCAATCCCCGTTCACCTTTCCCCCAGGTAGGCACGCTAAAGGATGTATGCAAAAGCGACCTGAGAGCAGGCAGCCTCGACCCAGCAGACCTGGAGACAGCAGCTTCAGACCGGGTCAGCTGGCGGTCCACCATCAAGGCCGGCATCAAGCAAGCAGAGCAGAGGAGAGGAGAATGGCCCCGTGGAAGAAAAGAATGGAGGCGCCACAGTCGGCGAAGATTTGTGTCGGCACCAGCGGACACTCATGAGCCAGACTTCACCTGCGGCAACTGCAGCAGAGATTCAAGCAGAGTGCCCATTGCCCAGGGATCGGGCTCTTCAGCCACAGCAGGCGCTGCAACTCCCGACTGACCGATCCACGGTGCAACACCGTTGTTTCTCTCAGACAGATGGATGCCATAGGTACTTGATGGCTAAGCGTTGTAGCAGAACCCACGCAACGTCACCAAGTCTCAAAAGAACGGTAGAAAGGAAATGGGAAACTGTACCCCATTCTGATCTTTGGGAGGAGAGGGGTGTAAAGGGGGGGGGGGGGGGGGGGGGGGGGGGGGGGGGGGGGGGTGGGCTAGCAGGGGGGGAAAACAGTGCAGGCTAAACTGGGTTAAAAACAGAAAGAATGAAACTTTGGTTCTTGAAAACGCCCCAACAACAACAACACAAACGAGAGAATAACACTTTCCTTCATTCTCGCACTTTGCCCTGGATTCAAGATTTACAGTTCATGACATTTCATTCTGCATGATCAATCAGTTCATCAGTCAAATAAACCGTTTATGGCTCGTCAGTATAGCTAACAGTTCTCTCTCTCTCTCTCTCTCTCTCTCTCTCTCTTATCTCTCTCTCTCTCTCTCTATATATATATATATAATATATATATATATCTATATATAATGTCGACAATTAAGTAGTGGGGGAAAACAAGTGCAGGCTAGGTCTCAACAAGTTTGAAATAAGAAAAACAGAAATCAGAACTTTTTTCTTAAACCCCCATGATGAACAACATCCCTAAATAGTAAGTCCCTCTTACACTAACAGGTCTTCTGGGTTAATTGAGGCTGATACCCCACTGACCCCTCCCCAGATTTCCCCCCGTCTCTCCAAGAGTCCCCTGGACCTTCAGGCCTGTCACCTGTCAGTTCCAAACTATCCAGGTTTTCCTCCCTTCACCGCCCACAGCTGGGAGAGCTTAACCAGCGATCTTACCAGGTCGCTTCTCTGGTGTGCCATCAAATCCCTCTTATCCGTTAAACATTGATCCTCGCGCTCCATACTAACCGAACTCACAGTGAAAGGAAGACACAAGAAATCTCTGGTACACCTAATGGGGGGTGTACACACTTCTCGGCTTCGAAGTAAAAAAAATCGCTAAATATGTAAAAAACTCGGATAATAACACTTCTCCCTTCTACACCTTATAGCTTTGAAATCAAAGTGCGTCGTATGTTCAACTCGGATAATAACGTTTCTCCTCCGTCCTGTACCTGTCGCCTTCGAAGCAAAGAACGTTATGCCTATAACTCGGATAATAGCAAATCTTTCTCTCTCCTATACCTCTGATCTTGCAAGTCAAACATAGTTACGTGTAAAACTCGGATAATAACATTTCTCTTCCCTGGACATTCACGAAAAGCTTTACGTGTAAAACTCGGTTAAGAACTTTTCTTCTCCCTTCTTTATCTCCCAATTTCTAAGTCAAAGAAATTTACATAACAGCTCGGATAATAACATTCCTTTTCCCTCCTACAGCGCGGATATACATGCCTTTTTCCCTCCTACACCTCAAAGCTTCGAAGTGTAAAAAAAAAGAAAAGAAAAGAAGCATTACGAGTAAAACTAAGACACTAAATTTCTGCTCCTTCCCATCTTTCGCGTCAGAGCTATGTGCAAAACTCGGATAATAGCAATTATTCTCCTCCCTCCTACACCTATCTTCTTCGAAGCCTAAAAGCATTATACAGAACTCGGATAACAGCACTTCTCCCTGCCACACACATCACAGTTTCAAAGTTTCGCGTACAACTCGGATAAATGAAGGAACACATGAACTAGAAGGGCACTTGGTAAAAAGCGAAGACCTCTGTCAAGGTGGAAGATAATATACTGGACCTGCCCTTTGATCCTGACCTGCATTGTGGATACACGCCATAATTTAATGGGTTCGTCCCCCTGGACCATGTTCCATCTCTCCGTAAAGTTTAGTGAAAATCGGACACGTAGTTTTGTGTGTGAGCTTGCTGACTAAGAAACCAGCAAACCAACAGATGTCGGTGAAAGCGTCAGCTCCTGGGAACGGGTAAGAGAGAGAGAGAGAGAGAGAGAGAGAGAGAGAGAGAGAGAGAGAGAGAGAGAGAGAGAGAGAGAGAGAGAGAGAGAGAGAGACGTGAGAGAGAGAGAGAGACAGACAGAGGAGAGAGAGAGAGAGAGAGAGAGAGAGAGAGAGACGTTTTATTCATAAAGGCCATAGCCCCTTAGAAGCGGGGTAAACACATATCAAACCGTACAGTTCAACTGATCTAAGTAGCTTCACATATAATTTACTATCTTAACATTTCATTTTCGCATTCTAAATGCTTTATACAATACAAAGCGAGCTGTTTAATGGTGTTTTCATTCGATAATGCCATCACATAATCAGTTTGAAGAAACAAGGTTTTTCAAAAGTGGTTCGAGTCGCAAACTCCCGGTTGGGAGGTCGTGGGTTCGATTCCCATCAGCGACATTAATGTGTGAGATGTTCCTGCATGCCCCGGCTGGCTCCTGCCCAGAGTTGAGTTTGCAATGGCTCAACTGGGAAGACTGGGACCACAGAGTTGAGTTTCATCCACTTGATGAATACGTCTCTGGGACAGCTGCTCAAATCTCCCCGACCAACACTGCAGATGTCTGCATCTCTCGGGCCTTGTTGTACCTGGACATATTATGAAAGTAAGCGTATAGAGTAAAGCCTTGTCATACAGTCCAAGATCAGAATGGAAATCGGTAGCATTATCTTTATCATCCTCATCCCATCGATAAAGAAAGGTCTCAAATTCTGTGGCCCTTCATGCCCTGCTCTCATGGGGACCTCAGTTTCGATTTCCTCTCCACGTATGTGGTCTTCAGTTGGTTTCTTGGAGTCATCGGTATCAGCAACGGCTGCTTTCATGAACCGTAACAAAGATAGGTAACCTCGGATAACAAACAAGTAAGGTAACTCTGTGTCCTTAGAATGAATCCACACACACACACACACACACACACACACGGAACACAGGGGGGAAAATACTGACGAAACAATACTTTCTCACACATCATCGCTCCCCTGTGGCTGTTTGAGAGGCAAGCTTTGCGGCAGTACCAATGCACTTCCACCCCACCTCTCCACCATCCTCCTCCACCCGCCCCCGCCCCACCCCACCCTCTCCTCCCCTACTCCCCTGCCCACCGTGGGACAAAAGAAAGGAAATAGAAGCTGCGTTCAAACACGTCCATTATGGCCGACTCAAGTGCAGGCAACGACTGTGTGATAACAACAAAACAACAACAACAACAAGAGCAGCAGCAGCAGCAGCAAGAACAATAACAACAAGAACAGCAACAACAACAACGATAACATTCATAGAATAACACTTCTTTTCCTTTTTTCTAGCAATTCTCTCCCGGATCTTAATCTGCACTTCAAAACGGATTGTACGCAAAACTTAGCGAAGTAAAGAAATCGTCAATATACAACAATCGATCACTCAGTGTTTATGTCTCCTCACTAGGGTCAATAACTCTGCAGTCTAGGCATCTGGCTAAATTTTTCAATACTCTGATCTTTCCTTAACACAATGAAAAATGGAAACCACGCAGTCACACGAAACTTTGGGCTATGAATAATAATGATGACAAATAGTAATAATAATGATGATAATAATAATAATAACAATAATGTTCATGATGAAAGTAATAATGATAATAATAATAGTAATAATGATGATGATGTTGATAATGATGATGATGATAGTGATAGTAATTATAATAATAAGAAAAGCAATAACAATAGGATCAAAATTCATTTACACACACACACACACACACACACACTCCAGAGAGTCTACACACCCAGCAAGGAAACGCATAAAGAGAAAAACTAACCCAAGGTACACTCCCCCCCCCTCCCCCCTCCCATCTGCACTCCCCCCACCCACCCCCACCCCCAACCCCCAACCCCATCCCCATCCCAGATCCTCTCTCCCAACAAGTACGTGTCTGGCAGCAGTACCCACGGCAGTCTTCTCAGTCTCGGAGGTACAGTCAGGGGCACGTGGAACCTGCATACAAATGGGGCCATTCGAACCGCCTCGCGTGCAGAAACCAGCAGGGGGGTGGGGGGTGGAGGGTGGGAGGGGGGAAATAACACTTCTCCTCATCCCAACCTATCAGATTCAGTGCCAAACTGCTCTCTCTATGCCTCTCTGTCTCTGTTTCTCTGTCTCTGTCTCTGTCTCTCTGTCTCTCTCTCTCTGTTTCTCTCTCTGCTCTCTCTCTCTCTGTGCCTCTCTCTCTCTCTCTGCTGCCTCTCTCTCTCTTCTCTCTCTCTCTCTCTCTCTCTCTCTCTCTGTCTCTCTGTCTCTCTCTCTCTCTCTCTCTGTCTCCTCTGCTCTCTCTGTCTCTCTCTCTCTCTCTCTCTCTCTCTCTCTCTCTCCTCTCTCTCTGCTCTCTCTCTCTCTCTCTCTCTCCTCTCTCTCTCTGTTCTCTCTCTCTCTTCTCTCTCTTCTCTCTGCTCTCTCTCTCTCTCTCTCTCCTCTCTCTCTCTCTCTCTCTGCCTCTCTCCATCTCTCTCTCCCCTCTCCTCTCTCTCTCTCCTCTCTCTCTCTCGCTCTCTCTCTCTCTCTCTCTCACTCTTTATTGTTTTTATTCTGCTGGTGGCATTACCCTGCCATCGTTCATTCAGACTCCCACCCCCACCCCACCCCACCCCCAATCAGCCTGTACATAGCCACCCGTATGTCGTCGTCTTTTTTTCAATCTCCAGCATAAAAACAGTCCGCAGGAAACTGCCAATACCAGGACGCCAGTAGGACACTCCTTCCAGAAGACCCTGCACTGTTGCCGTGTCACTCCTGAGTCTTTGGTAGTGTCTGTCCTGGTTCAGTGTGTACAGAGGATGCCATCACCCCTCAACCCACCACTGTTGATAACATGAGCATTAACCGCTTGACCCTGCAGCCAGCGTGAGAGAGCATTCTCTTGTGAATGATGTCGCCACAAAGAAGAAGAAGAAGAAGAAGAAGAAGAAGAAGAAGAAGAAGAAGAAGAAGAAGAAGAAACACATTTGACGAAAGATAAGTTAAACTTCAAATTTTTAGTTACAGCGTCAGGCGACTGCAGGCGGAGGATTCTAAACCAATTTTAAAACAGTATTTATGATGACTCCACCAAATAACGTGGATAAACGAATCACGAGACAAAAAACACTTTGTCTTGTGATTCGTTTGTCCACATTGTTCGATGGAGTCATTATAATCACTTTTTGAATTTCAAAATTTAACACGCTTCCAGACCCAACAGACCACTTTGGCCAAATCACATGGAAAACCACTGACCCGAATCCTAGCGATCTTGTGGTCGAACAAACAGGCAGTACTTTACCATTTCTCAATCACAGTACTTGGCCGTCTTTCTGAAAATTTGTAGGCATGTTCATTATGGGTCACGGATGATTCCCGATGTGTTATTTTACCGTTATAGCCCTTACTAACGGCTATAACGGCCCACAACGGTTTTTCTTCTTTATAGAACATCTTAGAAAGTACATGGCCGATCTTTCTGAAAATGTGTAGGTACGTTCATTATGGGTCACGGATGATGCCCGATGTTTTCTTTTACCGTTGTAGCCCTTACTAACGGCTATAACGGCCCATAGCAGTTTTTCTTCTTTATGGATTTTCTCAGGAAGCACTTGGCCGATCTGTCTGAAAATTGGTAGGTATGTTCATTATGAGTCACGGATGATGGCCGATGTTTACCAGAATAGCCGTTACTAACGGTTATAATGGCCCCAAACGTTTTTTTCCTCTTTATGAGTATCTCACGCGTATTCAAGATGAACTGGGAGTACGTTCATATGCTTTGCATCTTGTTGTTTTTTTGTCCCATCTTCCGTGCTACAGCCATGACACGACCCCTCAGGCCACTTCTTCTGGCTCCTCATCCACAGCCACATCCTGACTCGTCCCGCACCAGCCCCAGCCCCTGCAATCCACGAGCCGTCATGAGGTCACTCACCAGAGGAGACACTGCACTGCTGTCGGTCCACATGGGTGGGGATTTTTTTTTTTTTTTAGTTGTGTCTGGTTCTCATCGAAAACACTCCAAACACCAGCTACTAAGCCATTTACTGACAACAAACAACAACAACAACAACAACTGTATAGTCGCGGTTCCAACGAGAGTGCGAGTTCCCGTCCAGAAACTGCTGCCACGTCCGCCAGACCCGGATATTGAACTAACAAAGGGCATAGGTTTGGAGAGGAATTCGATGCTGACTGATGTCGTCATGAGAGCTGGGGATGAGGGGTTACCGACTTGAAGACCTTCTCTATACTCATCGATGAGGAAGAGGATTTTAAAGATGATTGCAGGGAGATCATTTCAGTCTGAGGGTGCACGACAGTACCGTGCGCTACGCTTATTTTATAGAGTATCCCAGTGTGAACCAGGCCCGAGAGATCTCGACACGTGCAGTGTTGGTAAGGAAATTTGAACAATTCCCTGAGAGTTAACTCTGTTAGGTTGTTGTAACTCAGACAGGTGGTTCCAGTCTTCCCATCTGAGCTACAGAACAAAGCTCAGCTCAGGTTGGAAGCCTATCGGGCCAGAAAAAATCCTACAGATAAAAAAAAAAAAAAAAAACTCTGATGGGAATCGAACCCACCACACCCAAGCCGGGAATCCGCGACGCTAATCACTGCGCCACGACGGCTGATACTTCACCAGCAATTCACTACACCCTCCTCTAACGGTACCACTAAAAACGTCCACTTCCAAACCTTGGATCATAGCTACAGCCCCCGCTCTTTAAAAAAAAAAAAAAAAAAAAAAAAAAAAAAACGAGAGAACGCAGGTAATCAATGAAGTTGAACTCTGCTTATTCCGCCGGAGCATTTTCTGATTTCCAAGACCTCATTTCATTTCCATAGAAAGAAGGAAGGCGAGCATGAAAAGAAGGCAGCACACGAGGACAGGAAAATGGAGCGAACAACACTATTTCTCGCCCCAATCACCTTTCCCTCAGGTAAGGTGTTTGGCAGGCAAGCCTCGCACTAGCGCCCATACAGTGCCCCCAAGTCCCCGTAGGACAATAGAAAGGAAATAGAAACTGCATACAAATGTGCTCATTCAGGGGGTCGGGCGAGGGGGGGGGGGGGGGGGGGGGGAGGGGCGGCTCGCGTGCTGGCACGGGCAGGAAAAACAAGGGAATAGCACTTCTCCTCGCCTCTACACCTCGCCCGCCATTTCAAGAGGGTTGCGTGCAAAACTAGGATCGGAACGCTCCTCGGAAAGTCGTTTATGCTCACTAACAGGTTGAATTATTTCCCATCCGGGCACTTCCATTGTCGATGAGTGAGTGACACTGCAGCGAGACGTTGAAATTAATTCGAACTAACCGCCCTTCTCTGCACGCGAGTCTATCGGCACGGGACCCGTTCCCAGCGAGGGGGGGCAGGGGAGAGAACTGGGCTTCAGCGAAGACTGCTGGCACGACAGCCCAAGCCCACAGTTCTTTCCGTGACGCTTGATTTTACCTGTGGTGATTAAGTTAATTAAATTTCCCGGGCTGCCGACATGAAAGTTTCATGGGCGCGCTGGCGGGGTCCGGCCGGTGACTAATTAGAAAAAAATAGCCTATCAATCAAAAGATCGGCCTCCTCACGGCATTGCTCAGTTCGATTCACCGTCCTCCACCTCTCTTCCCTCCTCCTCCCCACCCCCCAGGAGATGGTGTGGCCGATGGGCAGAACACCCATGCATAATTCACGGGAGAGGAAGGGGTGATAAGCCTGGGGACGGACAGTGAGAAACAAAATCGATGGCCGGGGAAAAGATAACAGCGAGGCGTCTGATCTCCTGAGACGACGGATGGAGCACATTATGTGCTGTCCTTCTTTTATTTTGGTTCTTTCTTAAGTAGTGGGGACGGTGTGTGTTATGCTCTTCGTCTAGTCGACAGGCACAAACAACATTCTGATTATTCTGTCCGTTTTGTGGGATGCGTATACGGAAAGGTTTTGAATGGAAAAAGAAAAAATACTGGGACACTGAGGACACAACTTCTACACAACACACACACACACACACACACACACACACACACACACACACATGCACGCATACGCGCGAGCGCGCTACACACACACACACACACACACACACACACACACACAGAGGAGAGACAGACAGTCGGACAGACAGACAGACGGACGGAGAGGGGATTTGTGCCCGCGTGAAACCATCATGCTGGCGCTGTCCACATTATTTGTTTTGATGCATTTCTATAGCTGTATACGTACTTTTCTTTCTCTGTTAACGGTTTTTCTAACATAAGTATTTTGAGTTTGGTGGAATGTATACATGGAAGCAACGGCTCATGTGTATGTTGAACTGCGTGTTAGCGTAATCCCTCGTCCTCGTGGTCAGTTTGTGTCCAGGCTGCGATGAGCCCATCACGTGACAGACAGGCGAGTCTTGTGTAAGAGAAGTAGATAAGTAGAGGAGAGGAGGGAAGAGGAGTAGAGACGGGGAAGAGAGCGAGTGGACACATCATCTTCCACATCAACACCAGCTCGTTGGTTTCTTTCTCTTTTATTTCAAATCACAGTTGGACCAACGGACCGATTTGGACCGAACTAACCTCACCGACCTATTAGGACATAAATCATTATGATCATAAACCTGAGGCATTGTTAAGAATACTGAAAAACGTGATCATTCAACGTGAGGAATAGTTTCGTACAGCAAATGTTCAAAATAAGGAAGAGATCAAACATAAATAAGGCACAAATCATTCAAATTAAGCCAAGACAAGAACCTAATGTTCATAATACAATTGTGAAGTCAAACATTAAAACAGTGTAGTCCCCGCACCACATAGACATTATCAAGATTAAGGTGTAAGGGTTTACAACAAAATGCACAAAAGGCTTCCCTGTTGCGAACAGTAGGAGGTGAAAGCATATCTTTACCATCAACGACGTAGTTATGTAACGATCATAACATTAACAAAGTGCCCCCCCCCCCCCCCCCCCCCCCCCCCGTTGCTAACGGCAGGAGTCGTAACAAAAGCTTGGGTCATGACGATGTATCAGATAACAGTGTCATCGATGAACACACACAAAAAGGTCTCCCCATTGCGAACGGCAGGAGTTAAGAACAATGAACGAAATTAATGAAAAGCCAATTTTCTATGGCAATTTATCTCCTGGGCCATAGAGCAGTTACACAATTGTATGAAAAATAGTAAGAAAACTGGAAACCACCAATATCTCTATAGTGTCCACACATTTGATCACATTCCAAAAGGACATATCGCACAATAACCAGCCAACTAAATCCAGTTTTTCTTTCTCTGCACACACACCCACGTCAGGACAGTGCGTGCTACATGCTGCGGCTCCTCACGTTTCGCCCGTCGACACCGGCCCAACAAGTCGCGGCTGTTGCTTTTCAGCCCTGCAATCGACCCAGGGGTGTAAATATATCGGACAAATAAACGCTGACAATCTAGCCGATGCAACAACAAATAGCAAACAGACCGACCAGTGGCTACTTGCACACAAATAGCCACTTGAACGCACAAATAATCGAACAGCATGCAAATGATTATCTGCCTAATTAGTCAGCCACATAACCACACAACCATTCAGTCACTCAATAATGAAACAATCGAAAAAAAAAAACTTAAAACATTCGTTTGTAGTTAGGCAGCAACCCAAAGACTCGGCTGACTCATCAAAACTACCTTTACTGAAAGTTTCTTAAGTATTTGACAGGCCGCCGCGCGGTTTCATCACTGTAACTTAACCCTTTCCGTCTCACCAGCCAACAAAGGTGACGTTCACAAGCCCGTTTGTCTAGTGTTCGAATACAAAGAACCTGCAGGGTGCGCGTTAAACTTAACCACTAACCACATAAAGGACACAACGTCTGTCTGTCTGTTTTTCTGGCATCGATTTGTTGATTACTTTCAATACAATTTGTGAATTTAACTGAATTGCTATATTCAGTTTCATTCTCATTAAACGCCAGCCCCTCTTTAGTTGCAGAGTTACTTGTACAAATGACGGTAGAAATTTGGTATTTTACCTTTCCAGTTAATAAGAAAATAGAGTTTGAACAATAAAGTTCAATGACATAGAAATTTTAACTTCTTTCTACTGCTGTTGTTTCGCTAAGATACTACACTATCTGCCGTCACTCTAGGTAAAACAGCCAAACCACAGGCAAAAAAAACATCAACATACCTTCACA
>JADBJO010003555.1:0-10000 GCA_016801955.1 Conus betulinus
AGAGTTGAAGACTGAGAGAGAGAGAACGACGCGAGAGAGAGAGAGGAACAGAGAGTGTTGAAGACTTGAGAGACGAGAGAGAGAGGGAGAGTTGAAGACTGAGAGAGAGAGAGAGAGGACAGAGAGAGAGACAGAACAGGGAGAGAGGCAGAGAGAGAGAGAGAGAGAGGAAGAGAGAGAGTTGAGACTGTGTGTGGTGTGTGAGAGAGAGAGAGACGATGAGAGAGAGAGAGAGAGAGAGAGGGGGGGGAGGGGAGGGAGGGAGGGAGACAGCGCAGACTGTACATTCTGGGCCTCCCTCATTTTTCTGGCGCAGCCACTTTTTCTAACTGTCATCATCTGTCTCGTGTCCTCGCTAAGCTGGTGAATTATGGGATGGTGTCACGTGTTTCCGGTCCTCCGTTTGGCCCCTACCCCCCCCCCCCCCCCCCCAAAAAAAAAAAAAAAAAAAAAAAAAAAAAAAAAGTGGAATGGAGGTGTGTGTGTGTGTGTGTGTGTGTGTGTGGGGGGGGTTAGGGATTGGGGGCGGGGGGGGGGGGCGGGGAGGATATGTTGTAAAATGTTGTGTGTCCACTGAATGTGTGCGACCTTGATTTCTTTCACAAGTGCTCTCCTTCATTCAGTCTGCCTCTCTTGGTTTACTTCTCAGCTTCTTCGTTCATTCATCTATTCATTCATTCATTCATTCATTCATTCATTCATTCATTCATTCATTCATTTCATTCATTCATTCATTCCATTCATATAGATTCACTCTTTCATTCGCAGTAGTAGTCCACCCATTTTTGATTGATGTGGTACTGTGTTGGTTAGTAACAGCGCGCACGCACACACACACACACAAACACACACACACACACACACACACACACACACACACACACACACCACACCACACGCACACACGCACGCGCGCGCGGAAACACACACTCACGCACACATACACTGACTGACTGACTGAAAAACCATTTACTGTCAGATTAACGTAGTGTTGTACTGATTCACATATACACATACACACACACACGCACACGCGCGCGCGCGCGCGCGCACGCACACACACACACACACACACATACATACACACACACACACACACACACACACACACACACACACACACACACACAGAGGCACGCACGCACACACTCTCACAAGCACACACACACACACACACACACACACACACACACACACACACACACACACACACACACACACACACACCTATACATGCGCGCACATGAACCTTAACTCTTTAAAATGTCCATTGACTCATATGTACATGACCCTTAAATTAAGTAATCGTGTTTTCATTTACACCACACACACACACACACAACACACAATTTTCTCCACACAAGGCTAAAATCAAACATTAAAACTCGAGCTTTCGCCCACAGGCTTCATCAGGATATTGTGATCAGCTAGCAGAGTGAGTCAAGGAAAAAACAGTTCAGTGTTGAGCATTGCAAAGCAAGAACACAAACTCAATGCAAGAAGAGAGAGAGAGGGGGGGGGGGGGGGGGGGGGGGGGGGGGGGGCGGCGGTGGTGGTGGTCGCGAAACCGGAACAAATAATGGGGGAACCGGAGGGGGGGGGGAGGGGGTGCGGTCTAGGGATGGGGGTAGATGAAGGATGGAAGGAAGGACGAAAAGAGAGAGAGAGAGGGTGGGGGTGGGGGGAACTGAGAGAGAGAGAGAAAGAGAAAGGACTAGAGAGAGTGAGAGGGAGAGAGAAACACAAAGGCAAAGACAAGAACACAGAGAAAAAGAGAGAAGAGAGAGAGAAAGAGAGAAAGTCACAAAGAAGAACAGAGACAGAGAGAAAGGGGGAGAAAAGGAGGGAAGAGAAAGAGAGAGAGAGAGAGAGAGAGGAGAGAGAGAGAGAGAGAGAGAGAGAGGAGAGAGAGAGAGAGAGAGAAGGAGAGAGAGAAAGAGAGGGGCGACAGAGACAGAGAGAGAGGGAGAGAAAGGGTTTGGGGGACAGAATAATAAAAGAAATGTATGTAGAACTAGATGTTTTCACAAATGGGAAATGAAATCGAATTGGGGGGGGGGGGGGGGGGGGGGGGGGGGGGGGGGGGGGGGGGGGGGGGGGGAGGGGGGGGGGGGGGGGGAAGGGGGGGATAAGTAGAGGAGCAAAGAAATAAGGAAAAGGAAGCTATTGTGCAACTTACATCAAGCATGAATTTCTACTAGTGAACAACATTGTGCTATAACCAGTGCTTATACTATTACACAAGACAAGCTTTTTTAGCATTAAAACACTTCAATAAAATCAAATTAAAACAAGTTCACTTATTAATTGTTCAGAAAACGATATAACATCAGACTAACCCCTCACTCCCCCCCCCCCCCCCCAACCCACACACACTCTCACAAATCCCCTCCGTAGGCACCAGGCTGATCCCGAAAGGACCATCACCCTTTATATTTCACATTGCTGCCAGATCTCTCTCTCTTCTTAAGGTATGAAAGATATCCGTCCTATAATTGAGCCCATTGAAAATGGTTCCAATATTTGCCTGCCAAAAAGTTTCTCTATCCAATAGGTTTTCTTCACTGTGCACTGTTTCAATGGCATGGATGGAAATAAATTTGAACTGCTGATCATTTGGGTGTGGGAAGTTCGGTTAATCTCAATTTGAGAAATAATTTGTGGTCACACACATTCACAGCAAATAAACAATAATTTAGCCACATTACCCATTTTCTCACATATGACATACATTCATATAGAGGAATTTGGATTTCAATTAAACATCTTCTCGGTTCATGAAATCAATGGACAGGGGAATAAAACTTTGTTTTAAATCTGACACTTCTGCATTTAACCGATCGATATCTTCGTCCTGACTGAAGAAGGTCATACTGATTTGCAAGAACGTGGGTCTGGTCACACGTAATCTTCTTCGCTTTACAAACAACACGGCACCTGTATAGCTCACTCAGACTTTTTTGTCTCTGTGGAGCCAATACACCATTTATTTGGATGAATTCGGCACTGCAGTACATATATTACAATTGGCGTTTTGCATGTGAGATGCTGCTCAATTTTCCAGTATCTGTTGTCCCATGGACTTTTTAAAGAAAAGAAGGGTAGAAGAGTGTTCACAAGTGTCGCATCTTTTAGCAGCGCACGGAAAAAAGCTAGGTTTGTTTTGAGGGCCGTGTAGGGAAACTAGTGACAGTTTAAAAAAATTTCTCCTAAATTTTTACGCTTCCTTTCTGCTGAAATGATAGTATTTTGGGGGAAAATGTCTTTATTCTGTTGGTTAGCATACAAGATGTGCAGATTGTTACGAATATTTTAGATTTTGAAGGAAGTCTGGGGTCATATTGGGTGACCCATGCTATCTTTTTGCCTTTCTTTTTCCTCTCAGTAAACAGTATTTCCTGTCTATTCTTCCTCGCTCCTCTTTCCAGTTCTTTCCGTGCCTTGTTTAGAGGCCATCCTGCTAAACTGAAATAATGAGCATATTCATCAGTCTTTTACCAAGGACATCATTATCACTGCAAAGCATCCTCAATCTTGTTCCTACTCCAAGTAACAGTCCCCTGAAAACTGACTGTGGGTGACAACTAGTTCTAGGCAAGTAGCTGTGGCAATGTTTTGAGTTTACATCCGTTTGGATATAGCCATCTTTGATAGTCAGTTTGAGGTCAAGATATTGGGCCTCCTTTGTTGGGGTTACTGTCCATTGATGTTGGGTGGGTGTAGGTTTTGAATATGTTCATTAAATCTATCTATATGCTCTTTATCCAAAAGAATGGTGATCCCATCATCCCTATATCTTGTCCAATCCAGGCTTTTATCAGCGCTTGCACCCTCCTTAGTTTTGAGGGAGGATAAGAGTGGGACAGGGGAGTAGTACTGGGTCAATTTCTCATCTAGCTCTGCCATAAACACATCTACATATTCACAAGCATGACAAGGGCCCATAGCTGTGCCATGAATAGGCTTGGCAAAAATAGTTTCCCCTTTCCCATCAGTGAATTGAGAGCAATTATTGTCTAGGGCAATTTGGAGGGCTTCTAAAAACACATTTAGTGGGGATGCCTAACTTGCTAGGATTTTGTTCTAAGGCTGACTTTAGTGCAGGAACACCAGAATTATTATCTACATTGGGAAATAAAGAAATGACATCACACATACCACAAAGATGGCATTCTCAGGCAAGGGGGCGACAGTTTGATTAATTTTTTCAATCTTTTGCAAAAAACTCTTTAGTATCAATTACTTGATATTTAAGATGCTGAGTCAGGTGACAAACAGACTGTTGTACAAACTTAGACAATGCATGCGTAGGGGTACCTGAACCAGATAGTAAATATCTGTACGGAAAAGGTTCAGGTTTATGTGTTTTCACTAACGGTTTAATCTTCCCAGGACGGGTTGAAGGTTTTGGTGTAACAAATCGAGCTATTTCTTCACTGATAGCACCTTTATGTAACCATTTCTTAACCCATTTGTTTATGATAGAAACAGTGTATTTGTCGGATCAGTTTTAAAGATTTCATAGTAATCAGACCTTTCAAGTTCCTTTGTGATAGCTGTGTCATCATTCACAAGGGATGTAATCACCGTTACACCTGCCTTGTCCGCATACCGACATGCAGCATTGTGAGTCACTGGGAAGACGGTTCAATTGTTTTAAAGCATTTTTCCCCAGGTGAAAGGTTGTCCCTGATTTTCTTTCTTTGTGACGGATCCAAAAATCATCCAAATAAATGGTATATTGGTTCCACAAAAAAAATCAAACTTAGATGGGCCAACCACAAGTCCAATATCAAATTGAAAAGGATCAATAAATGTGCAGTGGCCAAACATGTAACCGAACTTCCACACCCAAATGATCAGCAGTTCAAATTTATTTCCATCCATGCCATTGAAACAGTGCACAGTGAAGAAAAATCTGTTGGATAGAGAAACTTTTTGGCAGGCAAATATTGGAACCATTTTCAATGGGCTCAATTATAGGACGGATATCTTTCATACCTTAAGGAAGAGAGAGATCTGGCAGCAATATGAAATATAAAGGGTGATGGTCCTTTCGGGATCAGACTGGTGCCTATGGAGGGGATTTGTGAGAGTGTGTGTGGGGTTGGGGGGGGGGGAGTGAGGGGTTAGTCTGTCTGATGTTATATCGTTTTCTGAATAATTAATAAGTGAACTTGTTGAATTTGATTTTTTTGAAGTGTTTTAATGCTAAAAAGCTTGTCTTGTGTAATAGTATAAGCACTGGTTATAGCACAATGTTGTTCACTAGTAGAAATTCATGCTTGATGTAAGTTGCACAATAGCTTCCTTTTTCCTTATTTCTTTGCTTCTCTACTTACTTCCCCCCCCCCCCCCCCCCCCCCCTTTTTTTTTTTTTTTTTCCCCCCCCCCCCAATTCGATTCATTTCCCATTTGTGAAAACATCTAGTTCTACTACATTTCTTTTATTATTCTGTCCCCCAAACCCCTTTCTCTCTCCCTCTCTCTCTCTCTGTCGCTCTTTCTCTCTCTCTCTCTCTCTCTCTCTGTCGCTCTCTCTCCTCTCCTCCTCTCTCTCTCTCTCTCCTTCCCTCCTTTTCTCCCCCTTTCTCTCTGTCTCTGTTCTTCTTTGTGACTTTTCTCTCTTTCTCTCTCTCTCTTTTTCTCTGTGTTCTTGTCTTTGCCTTTGTGTTTCTCTCTCCCCCACTCTCTAGTCCTTTCTCTTTCTCTCTCTCTCTCTCTCTCAGTTCCCCCACCCACACCCTCTCTCTCTCTCGATTTACAACAAACATCAACACAAAAGGCCTCCCCGTTGCGAACGGTAGGAGGTACAACATACATTTGCAATCAATAAATAACCATATCAATAACATAACCATAACCATAGGCGATCCCCGTTGCGAACGGCAGGATCAATCAACAGCATAATTTCATTATCATAACATTAACATTGAGACTCCCCGTTGCGAACGGCAGGAGTTACATACGGTCAAAAGCATGGATCATGATTTCATAGCGAAGAAACATTGTGTAGTGTGAACATACATTTAAGCACACACACACTCAAAATGGAACTCCCCGTTGCGAACGGCAGGAGCAATGAACAATAAATGAAATTGATTAACATTCAATTTTTGAACAACAATTACACACAATTGTATAAAAAAAAAATCATATGTGTAGTGTCCACACATATGATCAAAACTCAGAAAAGGACACATCTTGCACATTAACATGCCAACTAAAGCTATCTTTCTTTCTCAGCACACACACCCACCTCAGGACAGTGCGTGCTACACGCTATGGCTCCACGTGTCACCTGTTAGGCCTACACCCCGGCCCAACAATGGCAGTTGCTTTTCAGCCCTGCAATGGACCCACGGGTGTAAATATATTGAACAAGTGAACACTCACAGACTAACAGATGCAGCGACCGGATAAACAAACTGACTGACCAGTGGCTACTCGTGCACAAAATAGGCACAAGAACGCACAAGGAACCGAGCAGCATTCAAGTAATTAACTGCCTAATTACTCAGCCAAGTAACCACGTAACCCTTCAGTCGCTCAGATAATGAAACAATCGAAAAACAAGTAAAACACTTGTTTGTAACAGGTACCACCCAGACACACAGAGGAATAATCAAACTAGCTTCACTGGCTGTATCTTAATCATTTGCTCAGGCCGCCGTGCGGTTTCATCACTGTGACTTAACCCTCCGTCTCGCCAGCAAACAAGGGCGACGTTTACATGCTAGTTTGTCCAGTGTTCGAACACAAGGAACCTGCAGGGCGCGCGTTAAACTTTATCCACTAATCACAATAAAAGACAGCAACGTCTGTAATCTATGTTTTTCTGGCATCGATTTGTTGATTACTCACCATAAAATCTGTGACAATACTGAATAACTTTCTCATTTCATTCTTATTAAGCGCCAGCACCTGCTTAGTTACAAAGTTACCTGAATAATTGACTGTGGAAATTCGGTATATCACATTTCCAGTTGATAAGAAATTGGAGTTTGTACAATAAAAATGTAAGAACACAGAACTTTTAACTTCCATTTACTAAAGTTGTTTTTCACGAAGATAGTACTCTATCTCTGCCCTCACTCTAGGTAAAACATAGCCAAACCAAAGGCAAAAAACCATGAACATACCTTTACATTCACAACACCTGAACCAGCGTCACAGCCTTCACCCGATTCTGCTCAGTGAAGAAATGATCTCAGAGCCAGAACGCTGGGAGTATATAGGCCTTCCATCCCCTTTGAACAAGATCTTTCGAGAAAGTCTATTGTGGTCTGCGTCACAATAGAACGACTACAAGCGTCTTAAGTGCCTAGGATCTGGCCTTTGTGGGCTGCTCTTCAACGAACATTTCTATCCCCTAGGGTCCGACAACCAACTGGGCCGACCGCCATGTAAGTGTGGCTGGATCTGTAGAAGTGCAGAGGAACAGACCCTTCAGACTTTGTACCTAGGGCAAAGTCCAGCATCCCACCTAAAAAGATGTTTACCTAAAATCTCAAGTCCACCTCAGCTTATACTCAGTCTCCCCGGACCAAACCATCCAGACCAGCCATGGTCAAAGGGAGGCTCTCAAGAGCCCCTCAGCCAAGGCGACACCAATTACGATGTGGCTGAAGTCTAATGGCTGTCTCTCCAAAACCAGTCTGCCCAGACCAGCCGTTGGCAAATTGTCTGCTGACTGACCAGCCTCTTAACTGGCATTCCAGCCTACCAGCTAGGTTGCCCCTCACTGCGATTCTATCCCGCGTTTAAGGGGTTAACCACTACAACTCTCTGTCTCACCATTTTATCCAATGCCGCCCCGCCCACTTCCTTTCGTGTGGGGAGGTTTGAGTGCGTGTTTCGCCAGCCTACAGCAACACAACTCCGACTTAGACAAGTCCACACAGTCATACTGTGTCAGCACGTTGTTGCATGATCTCATAATGCCTATTTTAAAAAAATCTGACTTTTGAGTCACTTAAAGTCAACGACCACATAGTTTGGCAAACTATGTTACACACACACACACAAAGTTCATATCATTGTTGACAACAAGGAATCATTAGAATACACGACAAAAATACACATGCTACTCTTGTTATAGCTCCATCAAAAGCAGCGAACATAGCGCTAATGAACTCAAACCATTTGCACATGTACCATGCCATCGCTCTGCAGCGAGTGCTTTCCTTCATAGTGCAAATCCATCACCTTTCAAACACACACACAAAAAAAAGTCTACCGCGACATGACCCACATTATGTCCAGTAGAATATCAATAAACAAAGGGACCTACTCTCTCCTTTTACCAAACGATTACACAGTAAACTTCTATCAAGGATAAAACACGATTTGTTTCAACACAGTGCAAAAAAAAATCTTCCTCACACATTAAAAACACAAATCATTAAAACTCGTTTCCGTCAAAAGAAAAAAAATTCACAAAAAAAAAAAAAAAACTCTTATGATTCATGGCAGTCATTACCAGACTAGCAAAGAGCGATCAGCTCCGGACTCTTACGTTTATGTTAGAACGTTCTCACACACCTTGGTCTCCCTTGCAGACCTGTGGAGAGACTTCTCGGGGCGTGGGGACAGTGATGAAAAAGAAATTTCCTGATTTCTACCCTAGTCTCTCCTCTTACCCATCCAAACCATCCCATGGTTTATGGTGTAAGGGTCAGCCTAGCCACACTTAATTCACCCCTTTTCCTAGAAAGGTTTTTAAACCTTCCTGTCACCACCTTGTAGTACTGGTTCCATATCACCACTTTATCTCCACCCCAGAGATCCAAAGTGGACTGTCTATGCCAGTCTTGACAAAGGCAGCTTTCTGGGAATGCTCCCCGCTTTGTCAAGAGCCATCTTCAATCGCTTTAGCTTGTCTTCCAGCCATTTTTCAAGGTGCTAACTTCCAGACACCTTCATATTCCAACATTCTTTAAATTCCTGGAGGTTCCTTACTCCCCCCTCCGAATATAGGCACAATGGCTTCCCTTCGTACCATTACCGCCATTTTCTCTCTTGATTTCAGTTTGTCAATAATTTCTCTCAATCTTTTCCGTTTAGCTACATTCATAGTAGCTTGGGTCATCTTAATCGCCTTCCAGATTAATATATCCATGACAAACTGAACAAAAACAACAACAACAACAACAACAAAACAAACAGCAGGCCTTCAAAAATAAAATTCTCACCCACATTTAACGGCACAAAATTATGGGTATTCTGCCTACAATCTACTGCAGTCACACCAACACGAAAATGAAAATCATACTAATTATCAACAGTCAGTGACTACAGTCCAACACATCTGGGATAAGGAGGGAAGAGGGGTAGGAGATGGGGAAGAGAGCGAGTTGACACATCAACTTCCACACCAACACCAGCTCGTTGGTTTCCTCTCTCTTTTTATTTTAAATCATGGTTGGATCGAACCAACCATAACCAAACCACCGACCTATTAAGACATAAACAACAACAATCATAAACATGAGGTATTATATGTAAACGCACACAGAAAAACATAATCAATCAAATTAAGCCAAGATTAAAGTGCAGGATTTACACAAAAATCAACACAAAAGGCCTCCCCGTTGCGAACGGTAGGAGGTACAACATACATTTGCATCAATCACATAATCATATCATAAACATAACATTAACATAGGCGATCCCCGTTGCGAACGGCAGGATCAACAACATAATAATTTCATTATCATACACATTAACATTGAGACTCCCCGTTGCGAACGGCAGGAGTTACATACGGTCAAAAGCATGGATCATGATTTCATAGCGCGAAGAACAGTATTGTAGTGAACATACATTTAAGCACACACACACTCAAAATGGGAACTCCCCGTTGCGAACGGCAGGAGCAATGAACAATAAATGAAATTGATTAACATCCAATTTTTGAACAACAATTACACAATTGTATGAAAAAAATCATATGTAGTGTCCACACATATGATCAAAACTCAGAAAGGACACATCTTGC